>CM055820.1:42743400-42817256 GCA_029582265.1 Zoroaster sp. YZ-2022
TGATGGTATGATGCACACAGTGTACAAAGTAGTGTTATTGTCACTGCTGATTATTACCCATAAATGTTGTTGTCATATGTGTACATTTGTATGTACAATGTCTGTAAAAATACATTATGCATGCATATTAATATGTACAACTGTAAGGACGTGTACATACATATATGACATAAAACACAATAAAGGGGGCCACTTTGCATGTGTCACGTTAGCAGTTTTTCCAATGGTTGTTTTTTTTTTTTTTAAGTACCTGAAACCGACCAAAAAGTGTTTCAACATGTGAATGGACATGCAGACTTAAATACTAGAATTAATTTGAGTTGATTTATTTTACTTTTAAATTTTTTTATTTAATTTTTTACCCTCAAATTTCCATAAAAATGGGATGGAAAAAGTTAACTCACTTTTCCGTCCATTTGTTGATGGAAATTTTAGGGTAATTAAAAAAATAATAGTAATAATCAACTCAAATTATCTTTTTGGGTGGTTTCAGATATTAAAAAAAAAAATTACAACCATTAGAAAAACTGCAAACGTGACGGTAGGAAAGTGGCCCCCTTTATTGTGTTTTATGTCATATACAACTGTAAGGACGTGTACATACATATATACATGTACAGGAAGCTTGTATGAGCAATTTGACTATACATGTACTGTGTTTTTTCCCTCCAATGTTGCGGTTTAGATTTACGTAGTACATGTATTCGTTTTAGTTCAGTTCAGGAAACGCTAATGTTTTCTGGTTATCTGTCCATGTTTTGGTGGTACGACCAGGCACACTTCCCCCTCTGATGTATGTGTTTAGTCTACCAAAATTTCATTGAATGTGACTGATGCTTTTTAATCAGGACACGACTAGCTACAGTGCATGCATCTGAATAGCTAAATTTATCAATATATCCTCCTATTTTGTCCTTTCAGGTCATACATGCTGGAATTGAAGACTACTGAAGACAGACACGTGTCAGCATTGATTTGCTCACTCAATTTACTTATGAACTGAATGCAAGTCGACGACAACATGGCACATCATAACTTCCATCTGGTGATCCTTTTGACCTGTTTGTGTTGGCTGCGTGCACTTGCTGCAGAAAACACAACCCAAGCCGCTACCACCACTCTAAACAGTCGTAATAATGACACAGCTTTGAGTGGAATGAGTACGTCTGCAGCACTGCCTGAACCAACAGGTGAACCCACTGCAGAATCGGAACCAACAGGTGAACAAACTGCAGAACCTGAACCAACGGGTGAACCCACTGCAGAACTGCAACCAGAACCGACGGGTGAACCCACTGCAGAACCGAAACCAGAACCGACGGGTGAACCCACTGCAGAACCGCAACCAGAACCGACGGGTGAACCCACTGCAGAACCGCAACCAGAACCAACGGGTGAACCCACTGCAGAACCGCAACCAGAACCGACGGGTGAACCCACTGCAGAACCGAAACCAGAACCGACGGGTGAACCCTCTGCAGAATCGGAACCAGAACCGACGGGTGAACCTACTGCTGAATCGGAACCAGAACCAACAGACCAGCCAGAGGTCCCACCATTTGCAGAGCCCGTCCCCAATTGGGATGAAGCCCTACCACTCTATGGTGTCTTCTGGCAGATCCACATTTACGTTCTTGCTTCACTGTTTGCCTTGCTGGCATTGTATTCTTTGGTGAGTTTGATCCGGCTGAGGAAGCGTCGTCTGTTGAGCCATGGCTACTTTGTGGCTCTCAATCTTATGATGTTGGTTATGGGTTTGGACCGTGCCATGTATCTCTTTGTCGATGCATACAATCACAAGAACATTTTCCCACTGCCACTTGCGTACATGCTTCTTGGTCTGGGCTTTCCATGTCTGTCATCTGCTTTCAGCATCTTATTCCTCGCGCTATTGCATTCTACTCAGACACGGCTTGTGTCGCCGAAAATACAGCGTGCAAAAGTCCTCACAGCCATGATTGCTTTCCACTTTACAGTCTCTGTTGTGATTGACATTGTCGTGGGCCTGTTCACAAGCGCTCAAGTGCTACTGCTCCTTTGTCAGGGCGTGTTCCTTATCTGGGGTCTTTTCTTGTCCGTCAGCTACCTTGTAATATTTCGTCGACTTCATATTTCATCTGTGCGGCAGTTCCGCGAGTCGACTCGGCTGAGTATGCGTAAGCGCTCGGTATCGCTTTATGGCATTTCTCCATTTATGAAGAAACCGAGAAACAATTGGAGTAGTGCAATCAAAGTGACCCTCTTCACGTCCTTCTTTGGCGTAACAATTGGGTTGTTGCAACTTTATGGCATATTGGTGGTGTATGGACCCTTGGGTCAAAAGGTTCCCGAGCCGTGGTCTTGGGTTTGGTATCAGCTGGTGTTTCGCATCTGTGAGTTTGCAATGTGCGCCCTGATGAGCTACGTTGCTACACAGCCATTTCGTTATACGGTCAGCGGTCAAGAAAAGCCCATGTGTATGTATTGCAGTAAGTACTTCTGTAATGCGTTTATTAGGAAGACCAGTCATGACTTAAATGTACACGATGTGGATTCTTATCGGCTTGTAGGTGGGGAAATTGACGTATCACTGCAGGGCAATGACCAAGCCATGGCGTTTGATCCAAAGCCAACACATCCCTTGCATGCAGCAAACCCACAGCTATCTACTGATGGTTTCTACAAGGTTTCTGCCAATGAAAATACATCACATTGCACTGAGACAAACGGAACCGTTGCAGATCACAAGAAGAACGGTTTAGCCCTGAAGATACCTGGACATTCAATCGAGAATAGCAACACTACAGCACTGAACAACAAGAGTATTTCAGCATCGGCACCAATAAGCACTCAAAATGGCAACCCTTTCAGGGACAACTGCACTCATAGTCATATGGTTCAAAATAACCTTTCCGCAGGTGACATCAAATTGTGTAATACGAACAAAAATAATCACCACTCCTGTCCCAGTACTCCACTTCTTCAGGAGAGAAATCAGAAACCAGTACCAAGACTGGTTACTTCTCATCATTCCCTGTCGAATCTGCAATCGTTGGATGATAATTCCTCACCTCTGACCCCAGCAGGAAATGAGACATCGGAGAACACGGAATCATCCAGAACTCATAATGAGGATTCAGTAGAGGGCTGCAAGAGAACTGATGAATTCCAAACAAATAATTCAGACACCAGAGCAGGCGATTCTGAACAAGACCTAAATATCATGACAAGAAGTGCAAGTGTTAATTCAGAAACTCCTGATTTGTGAAGGTTAACCCGAACTCCCTAGGCCCACTTGCTTACACATAACCTGAAACCTCCAAAATCCTTCAGTAGTAAAGCAAGCACATGCCATGTACATGGCCAGGGACCCTCCCTGCATGCATGGAGCAATAAACAGTGTGCACTGACCCAAGCACTGACCTTGCAATCACTACAACAAACATGGATGTACATGTACCATGGAAAGGCAAGTATGCCTAATAACCTCAATCCTCCAAAATCCTTCACTTTAGCAAAGAGCATGTAGCATGTAACCTCAATCCTTCAAAATCCTTCACTTTAATAGCAAAGAGGATTTTGGAGGATTTGGGAAGGTTAGGGTTAAAGGAAAATCAACTGTGCCTACAACTTTGGTGATGTATGTAAACGTGTTTGTATACAATGTTCATAAGCTTTGTACTGAAGCATAAATCATTCCTGAAACCATCTCAGCTCCCTGGGGAGTATACAGCTCAATTGCTGCCATTTTGGCGCATATGGGCTAATCAAACACAACAACCAACTCTGCCCGCACAGGTACCCATGTACCCCTGGGTGGAGAGAAGCAATTACGGAAACCATCTCAGCTCCCTGGGGAGTATACAGTTCAATTGCTGCCATTTCAGTGCATATAGGGCTAATCAAACACAACAACCAACTCTGCCCTCACAGGTACCCATTTACCCCTGGGTGGAGAGAAGCAATTATGGTAAAGTGTCTTTCTCAAGGACACAAGTACCATGGTTGCGGTTGGGATTCAAACCCACATTCTGACGACTCGGCCATCAGATCACAAATCCGACGCACTAAACCGCTCGACCATGGCCCTCCAAATTGTACATTCCTAGCTATACATATGTACAGTACATTTATTTTAAACATGTCACATTCATTCCTGTTTCATTTTTTCTATATATCATTATCAGTATCTATTGTGGCAATGTGATAAAGTTGGCTGCAAGTGGTTAACTATTAAACACCATACATATAAAATACTACTGGCATTTTATTTGCTGAATATATTACTTTTAGATAAGAGAATGTACACATTTTCATTACTATGGACAAATCATTATGAGTACTAATATTATCACATGAACAATGTAAAATTATCATTTGTGTTGGTATGTATTTTTTGGAATATTGTTTTGTATAAATGTATTGAAACTCTGACTTTATTTTATTATGTATAATTATGTTATGTTGTTAACGGGGAACAAAATGTAAAAATACAATTTTTATTTTGTGTACATTAACTCTTATGCAGAATTTAGGAAAGAGTACCCTTTTCCTAAATTAAAATCGGATTGGAATTATTTCACTTTGCTTAAGTGACAGTGCCGCAGACAGAAATGGGAATTATTGAAAGAGATGATTGATATTACGTACATCAGATTTTGCACCAAGTAAGTTGCACATCACAACTTAAGGCTGTGCGTTTTCGGTTATTTCAGGAACCGGATACTCGAAATTGGAAATCTTCGGATCCCCAGGTACTAGCGGGTACCCGTAAACAATTTTGTAAAAACACATAACGGGGGTGTGATTTTTTTTTCTGGATTTTTACAAATCGCAATCTGGATTTTAAAGATTTAAGCAATAAAGGAAAGCAAAGCAAACGCTCAGAATTATAGATTTCACCCCAGCGCTGTTCACAACAGCGGCCCCAATACTCCCAGCAAAATTTACGTGGATTTTTCAAAACTGCCCAGTCACACCCTTGACATAAATACGCCCGAATGTATAAAAAAAAACAAGATTCTGTTGTTTTATTAGTCATAATAAATGTGTGACTGTAATAATTTCCCGCCTCTATATTTAAAACAACTCGTAGCATCCCCCAAAAATCGGACACTTCCGTTTGTGTGGCTTACATGTTCAGTCGAAATTTTCAAGTCGTTTACGGGTAATTGGAACCGAAAAATGGAACCAGGTAATGACAGTTTCGGTCGGGTATCCGGATAACCGAATACCCGGCCACAGCCTTATTACAATTTGACAATTTTGTAAATTTTGAATAAGTAATTCTACACCTTATTTACGACCCCCTTCTCACACAAGTACACAATATTGTGCAATTGTTGGTAATTCTCTCTAGCTGCTGAAATAGAAAATAATTCTGTTGGTTATATTGGTTAATATGTGTACTCAAGTTACATCTAAATTATACAGTTGAATGTCCATGGTGTAATTGTTATTATTGAATTGGGATTCTAGAAAATAACTTCGTTTTGTATGTAATTAACATGAATTTAGAAACATGTATTTTTGTTTTTGGGGTCAAAAGATCAAAGAACAAGGTTACTTCATTATGCAAATTTGATTCATGCACACCCTATAGAGGGTGTGAATTTTGGATCACACTTGATATTGGTTAATATGTGTACTGTAAGTAACATGTACAAATAGCACGTAAGTTTAAATTATACAGTAAATTATGTTCATGATGTGATGCTATTATTGAATTGGGATTGTAGAAAGTAACTTTGTTTTGTATGAATTTAGAAATTTTTGCTTTTTTAAAAAATATCATTAATCAAGAAAATTACTTTGGCCATTTTTCATTTGCCATCAATAACTGCTACTTCTTAGATGGATTATCAGAGACATTTAAAATGTGATGAGAGATTTCAGTAATGAAGACTCTATAGAAAGAAACGGCATTAGTTAACGACCTCAAATGGTCATGTGCATATCATATATGTGACCATCCACCACAAAGGGGCTGTATAGTCGAAAATTTCACATTTGGAGGTTCATATATTTTTGGAAAGAGTATATCATAAGGTTTAAAATGATACCAAACACAAGTCATTCCTATATTCCTACATGAAGTTATGGTGTATCAAAGTCATTACACTGGTTACTTACACTTTCATATAAACTTCATATAAACTTACAGACTGTACAGATTTATGAACTCATTGCCCGAAAGAAAACGCGGTTTTCATGATTTTTGAAATTGAATTTAATTCTGAAATTTTCAGAACTAAAGGAGAATATTTCAAACTTTTCATTTCTAAAAAAATAACAAAATGGCCAACCGACTGATTTTTCATTCATTTCAAGCCGTACTGCTAAATCAACGTGTACGACTTTACAGCCCGTTCGTGGTGGACGGTCACATATTTGCAAGTCATATGATTTGATATCTAGACATGATGGAGGAGATCTTGGGACAACTAATCAAGGGCTTAAACCCAGAACTGGTTATGTCCAAAAATCTGCATTTTGGGGGGAAAAAATGAGTTTAAAAATTTGAATCTTTCTGAAAAATCAGAAACTCCCCATAACACATTTTAGTGGACAAACCCTGTTCTGGTTATAAGCCCTCGAAATAATACCCACATGATTAAGGTCATATTACTGTTGCTGCATAATGTAAATGAGCCATTGATTTCCAGTCACTATGGTTCATCTTAAACTAGGATACCAGTTCCATGCCCTGTTGAAAGTCTGCTCTGATCATGATGATATTGTCCCTTTAACCCTCCTACTCCTACAAGGGTCAAAATCAGTCAAAATGTTGATATACTTGCCAAGGTATATCCAGTGCACTTAAAATGTCAAACACTGTCAAACCTTATGTGTAGTAAGTATATATACAGGTTAAAATGAGTCGACTGTTTTTGACTGGTAAAAGCATTGTCTGGTGTTGTTCAGGGTGGTCAAAATGACAGTAAAATCCAGTCAAAAATGCCCCTGTGTGCACATTTGGGTCAACAGTCAAAACAGGCAGTTGACTGGTTTTGACCTCTGTAGCAACTTGCCACTAATAGTAGGAGGGTTAATCTGTAAGTTTTAAAGAATAATTATGTTAAGCCATGATGCCATGGTTTTATTTTCTCATATTTATGTACTATTGATTTAACACAATCATTTTATGCTGCTATTGGTTTCTTGTTAGCAAGGTTACTCCAGCCAGAGCACAGACAATGCATCTGTATTGCTTGTGCTTCCAGGAAATTGTATTTATACAGAATTTGTCTTCTACCGTAATGATGAAGAAATATTTGCAGTACATTATGTAATCATCAGTTGTATGTGAGGCTGAATTTATTTAGTAATAAGCTACAGGAAAGGTATGTTGCCAATAAATAGATTTGTATCTGATCAAGATATAATTATGGAGTGTCAAAGAAGATCGTTTTTAATGCCTTGATAAACAAAAACTGTTGGAAGTTAAGGTGAACCAATTTTTATATTGGTAAGTTTTGTTAGGTGTCTCCAAGTGACCACTGAGAAAATATAGTAAATTTGCACAACACGGTGGTGGAACTGGAGTTTGTCAACCCCCCCCCCCCACAAGGGGGTGCGCTGCCTCGCCCCATTATTTGTGGGGTTTAAAATGTTGGCAAGTTGGGTAAAATCTTGTTTCTTGTTTCAAGATTATGCAAATTTGCCACTGCCTAAAGTGATTTAATTTTGGAGGGATATTTCTAATGCCTACCCGGCTGCCTCGCTCCTCCCTATTTCGGCAGTGATTTTTTTCAAGAGCACTGAGCACCAACACTACAGAAAAGGTCCCGACTTCCCCCCCCCCCCCAAACTTTTGAACCAAATTTTAACATGAAGCCTCGAGTTGAGGGGGGGGGGATGGTAGGTGTGAAGTAAGAATTAATTTTTCCTTTTGTCATAATTGGTTATCTATTGCCGCTATGTGGCGCTGTTCAGAGATGCCACTAAAATTAGAGAACTTAGAGGGCGCTAGACTCGGGGTCCGGAGCTAGCTGCTGCTGTACTGTGTATACGTACATACGTATGTGTGCGTGTAATATAATAATAATGTAATGTTATGTACCGTTAAGCCTTTCGACGTGAACGAATGTTGGGTTGGCAGATCGGGTATGAATGATTCCTAACCCACTGTATAATATGTAATATCGAGTACAAAATGCTGTGCAAGTATATGTGAAGTAGTAACACACGAAAATGTTTCTAGGTTAGCAGGTAAGTAAAAATGACTTATTGATTGTCCATTTATTGATTTACGTTACGTTAGAGACTTAGTTTACAGAATATTAATTATGTAGAGTGCAGTGCTATATTAATCATATAATGAGGCTCCATCACTCAGTCATCCATGGCATTGGAATTGGATGATTGGTTTCGCCATGGCATTGCCATTATTTTGTTCCCTCCGTTCTATCCAGTAAACGTTAACAGTTAGATAATCCATCTCCATCAAATCCACAATGCATGGATCTTTTTCTTCTGGACATTTCCATTGTCAGTGTTTGATGCATGATACACTGATGAACCTCTACGGCTCTAGTCTCTACATCTTCATCTGCCATGTCTGCTAAGTAGTAACTATTAAAATAACCCTATTATTAAGCACAGGGTGCAGATGCACAGCTGTATTCCCTCAGTAAGACCATTCACGTTATTTTAACACAGTTGTCTAATGACCTTTTGGAAAGAATGTCGTATCCGACCGCCACTTTCTAAGGGATTTTGGGAATTTTTTTGCAACCACTAACCAATTAAAAAATTATTCTATCGATTTTTGGGGGTACAGAAAACGAAAACTATCTTTAAAATCCACTTTTATGATGGTTTTTGGACTTGATTTCCCTTCTAAAAAAATCCTCCCCTTCAGAAAATAGAAGGATCCTATAGTATTATAGTTGCCACTACGCATGTACAATGACTGTGTTGGTCACTAAATTTGTGGAGTTTACAAGATCAGACTGACATGACTGAGGAAGTCATCGTATACCAAAAATGCCTGATTTTTCATGAAATAAATATCCTGGAATAATTTGAAGTATATGTCCATCATCATCCATATGTTCTCCACCTTACCAGGTAGGTAAGATTACATTATTGGTTATATTTAATGAAAAATAGTGGCGGCCAGATACGACATTCTACCCCTTCTAATGGTTGTAATTTTTTTTTTTTAATATCTGAAACCACCCAAAAAGAATTTCAACATTTGAATAGACATGCATGCTTATCCTAAAGATAATTTGAGTTAATTATTACTATAATTTTTTTAATTACCCTAAAATTTCCATCAACAAATGGACGGAAAAGTGAGGTACTTTTTTCCGTCCAATTTTTATGAGGGTGAAAAAAAAAAAAATAAATAAATAAATAAAATAAATCAACTCAAATTAGTTCTAGTATAAGCCTGCATGTCCATTCACATGTTGAAACACTTTTTGGTCGGTTTCAGGTACTTAAAAATAAATAACAACCATTGGAAAAACTGCTAACGTGACGGATGCAAAGTGGCCCCCTTTATTGTGTTTTATGTCTCTATTCTACATTGTATATTTAGCTGTACACTGTAAAAAAAAATTAAAAAACATGTAAATTTACAACAAAATGCAGGCAACTCTATTTCCAACAAATTGCTGTATTACAATTTTACATAACAATTTCTGTAAATGATTAATAATTAAACTGCAGTACGTTTCGATATTTGTTTGCTTTACCCATTTGTTTTACCCATTTGTTTTATCCATTCTGATATATGTCCAAACAAATATGTATCTTTATTGATGAAATCACTTGTCATCATGCAGTCCGTGCTCTGGTCACAGCACGTTTGGACTATGCAAATTCACTTCTCCAAGGATCCTCTAGCAAAGAGATCAAACGTCTTCAACGGCTTCAAAATCGTGCTGCAAAATTAATTTTCAAGGCTAAAAAGTATGACCATGTGTCCCCTCTCCTACGACAGCTTCACTGGCTTCCCGTTCAAGACCGGATTGATTTCAAAACATTGACTATTGCCTATAAATGTGTTACTGACGCTGTGCCATCCTATCTCTGTGAGCTTATTACACCATACCAACCTAACCACAGTGGACTCCGTTCAAATTCTGATTCCCGGATCTTCAAAAAGCCAACTACACATTTAACTGCGGCTAACAAGGGTTTCTATACTGCTGCACCCAGCATTTGGAATGAACTACCATCTGGTATCCGTCATGCTTCTTCATTGAGTCAATTTAAAACATCTCTCAAGACTCATTTATTTTAGGCACTGTGTATTTTTAAATTGTACTTGCATCTCACTGTAAAGCGCTGTGATACCGTTTGTGTAAGAGCGCTATATAAATGCCTTCATTGTATTGTATTGTATTGTATTGTATTGTATATGGAAACGTACTGCAGTTTCATTATTAAGCGTTTACAGAAATTGTGTAAATCACTTTAACACACTTGTTATGTCAAATTGTAATACAGCAAATTGTTGGAAATAGAGTTGCCTGCATTTTGCTGTAAATTTACATGTTTTTTTTTGTTTTTTTGCAGTGTATGTTATATAACGAGCCTTTTATGTATTTTTCTTACATAGGAGACGAGTGATTTAGATGGATCATGGGGAACATCCAAGCTGTGGAGGCTCCAGTGACTCGGAGGGTGCCAGTGTACGTCCTCCCACTAAGCGAGTCAAGTCAAAATCTAGGGTTTGGGAGAAAGTCGCTTGGTTTACAAGACGTCCACGCCGAGAACCGGAGGCAGAATCGGCATTAACTGGGGATGAAGGAGGAGCTGCTAGATTACCCTTGGATGTGATGGACATTGATGACGTGCCATCATCTAGTTCCAGTCATTCACCAAACATAAGCCAACCGCTCTCCGAATACAGCTCGTCGAGCGATGGCGATATTGCCACTTATGGAGCCTTATCCAAGGATCCGGAGAGTAGCCAGGTAGTGTACCAGAACTGTGTGCGACCGAGTCTGGTGAAGGCCATGTTTGGCAGGAGTGATGGCGCCACTGCACATTGCAGTAAGCCACAGAATTACCCACGGAAAGGAAAGAAATGCACAAGGAAGTCTGCCCGAGAAACGTCTGAAGATGAAGAAGATCGTCTATGGATGAGCAGAAGAACTAATTCACCAAAGGAGTGCAATGATACCGAGCAACTGGCAGTTGTAGATGAATGGGATTCTAAATCTCTACAGTGTCACTGCCCAGCATGCTGCTCGTGTCGTCATAGTAACTCGGATGTCAATTTCGCCAGCTGGCCACGGAAGCGTACATGTCCGTTACAGTTAAGCTTACGGTTGACCAAGGCCAAATTACCAATGGCAGTTCAGTTGGCATCACAAACAAACACAAGCCCAAAGTGTAGAAAGCATCATTCCCACTGTGATCTTAATGGTCACTCATCACCGCAACCAAGCACTAGGTCTTCCGACAGGAAGAAAACCCAACTACCGGCACACCTACAGCACGATACCTGTTGCTGCCATCACAAAGCCGATCACCAGCTCAAATCCAGAAGCTTACCGACCTGCGTTTCACTCAGTTATCCTAGTCTGCGTCAGTATATAAGTAACTCACAGCCGTCCTCTCCAGATCATCTTGCCATCTGTAAGAAGCGTGATGTTCACATGACCAAGAAGAACTCCAAGCCAGGGTCATCATCATCGGCGATGTGTAAGACCTCTGAGGTCCAGAAGAGGTCAAGGGACAGTAAGATCAAGACTCGGGACTGGAACTTCGGAGTTGAAGGATCTGTGTTCAAGCACAGGATGGAGGTACTCATATGAGTTAGTTTGTATACATGTATATACTGTGCAATTTATTAACCCTAACCATGCTCAATGCAACTAGATGCAACAAAAGTCCCCTCAGCAGAGAACAAAAGAACCATTGTACTAGCTGCTGGATCTTGTAGCATCAAGCAGGCTGCACACTTTCCTATTGGTGCATTTAACCCTCCTACTACAGCTGCACTTTAGTGGCAAGTAGCTATAGAAGTCAAAACCAGTCAACTGTCTGGTTGGACTGTTGACCCAAATGTGCACACAGCGGCATTTTTGACTGGTTTTTACTGTCATTTTGATCACCCTGAACAATACCAGACAATGCTTAAATTACCAGTCAAAAACGGTCGATTCATTTTGACCTGTAAATGTACTTACTACACGTAAGGTTTGACAGTGTTTGACTTTTAAGTGCACTAGATATACCTTGGCAAGTATATCAACATTTTGACCGATTTTGACCCTTGTAGTAGTAGGAGGCTTTGATACAATGCTTTTTGTTTCTTATTTACAAATTGATTTATAACAATTGTTACATTTGAACAGATGATTCAGTTATGGTTTCATGAATTCAACGACCAGCAGAAAAATACAATGATGAAACGTCTCCTGGTAAGAATTGCTGATTTAACCATTGTGCCGGTTTGAAAGGTGCAGTTATACTGTAGTTTCTATGCAATGTAGTGTATGCAATTTTTATAGGAGGGATTCATAGCCATTATATTGCCTATGTTATGGTTTCACTGGCAAAGTAACTTTTGAATAGGTATAGTGCTTTTTTGGCTTTTCACAAAAGAATTGTTGTAAGCCATAAATTAACCCTAACCCCCCCCCCCCCCCCCCCCCACGAGGTATTCTCTAAGCACCCTGCCAAATGCAACAGAATGCACACAGCTGAAATGAGAACCCTGCTAAATGCAACAACATGCAACAGTACATTCTGTTGCATTGTGCAGGGAACTCATATGCACTAGCCTTGGTACCAAGTGCCTACCCTGCTAAATGCAACAGATTGCAGAATCAATCACTATTTCATTTCTTTTCTCTTCTCTTCTCTCCTCTCCTCTCCTCTCCTCTCCTCTCCTCTCCTCTCCTCTCCTCTCCTCTCCTCTCCTCTCCTCTCCTCTCCTCTCCTCTCCTCTCCTCTCCTCTCTCCTTTGATTTACTTTTTTTTCTTTTTCTTTTTCTTTTTCTTTTTCTTTGACTGGTGTTTTTCCAGAATCACTTTTCTGTTTCTTTTCTCTTATTTTTCTTTTTTTCTTTTTCCTTTGTTTTTCCAATAATTTACTGGTGGGTAGATAACAATATTCTATATTGCGAGCCCAATGTTGCAATTCCAAATGTAACAAAATACAACTGAACAATTTTTCTCGAACCCTGCTAAATGCAACAGAATCCAGGTTGTATACCAAACACCAAGCCTGCTAAATGCAACAGATTGCATCAGAGACCAGGAGACATGACTTGCCTGCTAAATGCAACAACTTGCAACAGGTTTTTAACCATTGGTGCATTCTGTTGCATTTAGCAGGGTTGGGGTTAATTTAATCTTTTAATCTTTGCTTTGTTTCTGGTCTCCTTGCGCATCGTTTCAGACCCACGCATCGGCATTTATAATTTTCTTCTTTTTTGTTGTTGCTAAGCTGTCCAATTGCAGCCAACGTTTTTTACATAGGGGTATAAAGGTTTGCCCGATTTTCGAGGCCTCTCTTAGCCACCATACTTTGTACATGGGAAATTTGGTCCCTGCAGTATACAATGTATCCCTGTTGGCAAAAAAAAAGAAAGATGGCCGGGAAAAAAAAGCGCGTCACTGCACCGATTTTGATGACCATAAACCAGAGACTTTTTTGGGGCCATACACATTCTTTTTTTATTAAATGTCTCATTTTGAAGTAGTTCAAGACAAAAAAAGACAAAGAAAATTATGGGTATAAATAAGTTTAAATTCTTTTTCTAACGGATTGATAAAAAAAATTCCCAATATTATCAAATGTTTCTTGCTTGTATTTGTGTCTTAGGAACAGTGTGATCTCCCACAAATGCACATGCTTTCTGTCACCATGGCACCCATCTTACATCAAAGCTGCCCACATAACTGTCAGGATTTGTTGTCATGGCTACCAGCTCAGCTGTCTCTTCGTATATTGGCGTATTTAGATCCAGGTATAATAAAGTTGTTAAAGAGAGGTCACTGGGTCAAATATGATGCAAATCTGCATGGAAGGTGTACATCATACACATCTAGCACTAAAATGACATTATGAACAGTGGTTGAAAGATTCCATGTCCTGTCGAAAGTCTGCTCTGATCGTGATGATACTGTCCTTTTAATGTTAACTCTAACTCCCTAGGCCCACTTGCCCACACACAACCTGAATCCTTCCTAACTCCCTAGGCCCATTTGCTTACACACAACCTGAATCCTTCCTAACTCCCTAGGCCCATTTGCTTACACATAACCTGAATCCTTCTAACTCCCTAGGCCCATTTGCTTACACATAACCTGAATCCTTCCTAACTCCCTAGGCCCATTTGCTTACACATAACCTGAATCCTTCCTAACTCCCTAGGCCCATTTGCTTACACATAACCTGAATCCTCCCTAACCCCCTAGGCCCATTTGCTTACACATAACCTGAATCATTCCTAACTCTCTAGGCCCACTTGCTTACACATAACCTGAATCCTTCCTAACTCCCTAGGCCCATTTGCTTACACATAACCTGAATCCTCCCTAACTCCCTAGGCCCACTTGCTTACACATAACCTGAATCCTTCCTAACTCCCTAGGCCCATTTGCTTACACATAACCTGAATCCTTCCTAATTCCCTAGGCCCATTTGCTTACACATAACCTGAATCCTTCCTAACTCCCCAGGCCCATTTGCTTACACATAACCTGAATCCTTCCTAACTCCCCAGGCCCACTTGCTTACACATAACCTGAATCCTTCCTAACTCCCGAGGCCCATTTGCTTACACATAACCTGAATCCTTCCTAACTCCCCAGGCCCACTTGCTTACACATAACCTGAATCCTTCCTAACTCCCCAGGCCCACTTGTTTACACATAACCTGAATCCTTCCTAACTCCCTAGGCCCACTTGCTTACACATAACCTGAATCCTTCCTAACTCCCTAGGCCCACTTGCTTACACATAACCTGAATCCTTCCTAACTCCCTAGGCCCACTTGCTTACACATAACCTGAATCCTTCCTAACTCGCTAGGCCCATTTGTTTACACATAACCTGAATCCTTCCTAACTCCCTAGGCCCACTTGCTTACACATAACCTGAATCCTTCCTAACTTCCTAGGCCCACTTGCTTACACGTAACCTGAATCCTTCCTAACTTCCTAGGCCCACTTGCTTACACGTAACCTGAATCCTTCCTAACTCCCTAGGCCCATTTGCTTACACATAACCTGAATCCTTCCTAACTCCCTAGGCCCACTTGCTTACACATAACCTGAATCCTTCCTAACTCCCTAGGCCCATTTGCTTACACATAACCTGAATCCTTCCTAACTCCCTAGGCCCACTTGCTTACACATAACCTGAATCCTTCCTAACTCGCTAGGCCCATTTGTTTACACATAACCTGAATCCTTCCTAACTCCCTAGGCCCACTTGCTTACACATAACCTGAATCCTTCCTAACTTCCTAGGCCCACTTGCTTACACGTAACCTGAATCCTTCCTAACTTCCTAGGCCCACTTGCTTACACGTAACCTGAATCCTTCCTAACTCCCTAGGCCCACTTGCTTACACATAACCTGAATCCTTCCTAACTCCCTAGGCCCACTTGCTTACACATAACCTGAATCCTCCAAAATCCTTCAGTAGTAAAGCAAGCACATGACATGTATGCACACATGTGTTTCTAATCTGTGATACATGTACATGGCCAGGGACCCTCCCTGCATGCATGGAGCAATAAACAGTGTCCACTGACCCAAGCACTGACCTTGCAATACCTACAATAATCCTGGATGTGCATGTACTAAAAGGCAAGTAGGCCTAATAACCTCAATCCTCCAGAATCATTTTTGGACAGACCAACATTGTACAATGTAACCTCAATTCTCCATTTTCATCCAATATCAAATATAGCCTGATTACCTTGATTATCCACCAAGCAAATAATCACATTTGCCCTCAATCCTTCCAAATCCTTCACCACAGCAATTTCCTTATAACCTCAATCCTTCAAGATCCTTCAGTTAGGCAAAGTGGATATTGGACGATTTTGGAAGGTTAGGGTTAATATATATGGCTTTGTTTTTCAGTCAGCCTGTGTCGTTGCATTTGTGTCAGCCGTGCATGGAATGAGTTAGCCAATGAGCCTACCTTATGGCGTACCTTGTGTCATCTACCAAAGTGGGCATTACCCAAGGCTGAAGAACAAAAACGGATGATCAATCATATATCCTCCTATATTCATGTAAGTCGATTATAGATCTTCCTATATTCATGCAAGTCAATGATATATTTTCCTATATTCATGTATAAAGTCAATGATATATCTTCTTATAGTCATGTAAGTCAAATATATATCTTCCTTTTTCATGTAAGTCAATGATATATCTTCCTATATTCATGTATAAAGTCAATGATATATCTTCTTATATTCATGTAAGTCAAATATATATCTTCCTTTTTCATGTAAGTCAATGATATATTTTCCTATATTCATGTATAAAGTCAATGATATATCTTCTTATATTCATGTAAGTCAAATATATATCTTCCTTTTTCATGTAAGTCAATGATATATCTTCCTATATTCATGTATAAAGTCAATGATATATCTTCTTATATTCATGTAAGTCAAATATATATCTTCCTTTTTCATGTAAGTCAATGATATATCTTCCTATATTCATGTAAGTCAATGATATGTCTCCCTATATTCATGTAAGTCAATGATATACATGTATCTCTCCCTATATTCATGTAAGTCAATGATATACATGTATCTCTCCCTATATTCATGTAAGTCAATGATATATCTCTCCCTATGTTCATGTAAGTCAATATATTTTCCTATATTCATGTATAAAGTCAATGATATATCTTCTTATATTCATGTAAGTCAAATATGTATCTTCCTTTTTCATGTAATTCAATGATATACCTTCCTATATTCATGTAAGTCAATGATATATCTACCTATATTCATGTAAGTCAATGATATATCTACCTATATTCATGTAAGTCAATGATATATCGTCGCATCGGTGCAACGAGGTCGTATCATAGTTACGATCTTGTTGCAGACATGAATTTTGCTCAGTGCAACAAGGTCGTATCATAGTTACGATCTTGTTGCAGACATGAATTTTGCTCAGTGCAACAAGGTCATATCATAGTTACGATCTTGTTGCAGACATGGATTTTGCTCAGTGCAACAAGGTCGTATCATAGTTACGATCTTGTTGCAGACATGAATTTTGCTCAGTGCAACAAGGTCGTATCATAGTTACGATCTTGTTGCAGACATGAATTTTGCTCAGTGCAACAAGGTCATATCATAGTTACGATCTTGTTGCAGACATGAATTTTGCTCAGTGCAACAAGGTCGTATCATAGTTACGATCTTGTTGCAGACATGAATTTTGCTCAGTGCAACAAGGTCATATCATAGTTACGATCTTGTTGCAGACATGAATTTTGCTCAGTGCAACAAGGTCGTATCATAGTTACGATCTTGTTGCAGACATGGATTTTGCTCAGTGCAACAAGGTCATATCATAGTTACGATCTTGTTGCAGACATGAATTTTGCTCAGTGCAACAAGGTCATGTCATAGTTACGATCTTGTTGCAGACATGGATTTTGCTCAGTGCAACAAGGTCATATCATAGTTACGATCTTGTTGCAGACATGAATTTTGCTCAGTGCAACAAGGTCATGTCATAGTTACGATCTTGTTGCAGACATAGATTTTGCTCAGTGCAACAAGGTCGTATCATAGTTACGATCTTGTTGCAGACATGAATTTTGCTCAGTGCAACAAGGTCATATCATAGTTACGATCTTGTTGCAGACATAGATTTTGCTCAGTGCAACAAGGTCGTATCATAGTTATGACCTTGTTGCAGACACAGAGTTTGCTCAGTGCAACAAGGTCGTATCTTTTTACAGAGTTCCTGGATGAACACGCAAAACCTGTGGCAGAAGAAACGACATTGTTGAACTCAATTGTTTTAATGTGTGCAAATTTATGCACTATTGCACATACAACCTTGTTGCATTTTTTAGATACGGCCTTGTTGTTCTGACAGGACGATATCTTCCTATGTTCTTGTAAGTCAATGATATATCTACCTATATTCATGTGTATACAGTGGAAGCAGGCATTCGCTGAACGCTACCGACTAAGACGTAATTGGCTAAAAGGTCTTTGCTCAGTACGCACTTTTGAAGGACATACACAGGGCATATCATGTGTGCAGTTTGACGACACCAGAATCGTCAGTGGGTCGTCTGATAAAACTATCAAGGCTAGTTAACAGTTCAGTTGGTTTTTGCCCTTACGCCGAATTAATGTATGAAGCTGAGGCTGTGCCGGGTATCCGGGTATCCAGATACCCGACTGAAAATGTCATTACCCGGTTCTATTTTTTGGTTCCAATTACCTGTAAACGACTTTTTAAAATTCCGACTGAACATTTTAAGCCACACAAAATTATGGAAGTCTCTGATTGTTTGCTAACAAAATGAAGAAAACTTAGATGAAGGCTTTAGAAGAAACATTTGCCGACAGCCTTTCACAGACTTGCTGGATTTTATTTGAAACCTTTGTTCGTATTGGTTATTTTATACATTCGGGAGTATTGATTGTTTTTATGCAAAATTGTTTTTGGGTACCCGGGTATCCGAAGATTTCCAATTTCGGGTATCCGGTTCTCAAAATAACTGAAAACGCACAGGCCTATATGAAGCACTGGGGGGTTTGCCTTGGGTCATTTGCACCCATAAAAAGGGTGTTTATGCCTCAATATAGAAATGCTTAGAAAGTGGAATAAATTTTGTAAGCATTGGTTCCTTTTGATTTTAAGAAAATTGCATACAGTGTACTGTAACTATACTCGGGCAAACAAATGGGTACTGATTGTCAATCGTGACTGTAAATAACTAAGGTAATTTCTCCCTAAGAATTTCTTCCTTGCCATACTCTCTGAAATGTGTTTGTGAATCATATATATATGTATTATATATGTAATGTATATCTATTATATATGATTTTCTGACAGGTGTGGAACATTCGTACTAATTCTCCATGGTCTGTACAGACGCTAGTTGGTCATTCAGGCACAGTCAGATGCCTACATCTACAGGGTAGCCAACTGGTTTCAGGGTCAACAGATCGTACTATCAAGGTACTCTTTCCCATACAGATACAATAATGGTTTGAGGGTAGCTAGTGGGTAGAGCAAATCATCAGTCTGATCATGTTGGATGATTTGGGACCACTTCATGACACGTTAGGGGCGAGTAGTATTCACTGCGTTCCTGAGATAATCCCATTGCGTAACATTTTCTACAAAGGTTACCTAATTTTAAAAACGAAATCATTATGGGCATTCATGAATAGGAATAAAAGTTTGATGTTTGGTCTTTACCACAAGTGTAATAATGAGATGTTTGGGTGATAGGTGATAAAAACCTCACCTTCCGCTCAGTCCTTTATCACCCGTGGCCACGCACTAAACTGGTCATTATCCTACGGTAGAGACCATGTTAATTCCCTTTAACCCTCCTACTACTAATACCAGTGTTGTACCTTCCATTTAACCCTAACTCCTGAATCCTCCAAAATCCTTCAGTAGTAAAGCAAGCACATGACATGTATGCACACGTGTGTTTCTAATCTGTGATACAAGTACATGGCCAGGGACCCTCCCTGCATGCATGGAGCAATAAAGTGTCCACTGACCTTGCAATCACTACAACAAACATGGATGTATATGTACCATGGAAAGGCAAATATGCCTAATAACCTCAATCCTCCAAAATCCTTCACTTTAGCAAAGAGCATGTAGCATGTAACCTCAATCCTTCAAAATCCTTCACTTTAGCAAAGAGAATTTTGGAGGATTTGGGAAAGTTAGGGTTAAAAAATATTTTTTTTGGTTGTATTTATTGAATACAGGTGTGGGACCTATCTATGCAGAATAGCTGGTCAAGCATTGCATGTCGTGTTACCATGACAGGACATGAGGACACAGTACGTTGCTTACAAGTAGATGATGAAAAAGTAGTCAGTGGATCATATGATAAGACACTGAAGGTATGGGACATCAGAACAGGACACTGTCGACATACCCTAAGGTAAGTGGATGTTGTAACATCGTACAGATCGAGGTTTCAATAAAATAAGGGAATTTGTCACGTGGTCTTTACCGCAGGTTAATGACCGGATTTGGCGGTGGTCACAGGCGATAAGGACCGAGCCGAAGGCGAGATCCTTATCGCCCCCATGACCACGCACAATACAAGTCATTAACCTGCGGTATAGACCAAGCGCTAAACTGTTATTCCCATTCATAAATTCCCGTATTGATTTCGTTTTCAAAATATAAAAAATAAATAAAAATTCTTGAATAAAGCCAAATAGAAATGGGAAAACTCATGTGATGTGCGTGATGCCAATCTTTGTCACTCTGATTGGTTCAAAACCGCGTCGCACGTTGCACAAAACAACTGGCAAACGGCTGGTACGTACGCGCTGCTCTGATTTTTGATAAGCCATGTCTTTACCACCTGTTAATACACCCTCCAGTCAGATTGTCTAAACTGTCTTGGTTAAAAAAAAACGAGTACTTGCTTTTCATTGTACATTGACCCTGACTCATCAACACTGAATGCATTTGTCATGTCACATTAAAACTCTTTATTTGTGTCTTGAACTATATGGTAACAGTTTGACCCAGAAGTGTACTTCTGAGGACGATCAGAGCATACTGATCGAAACGTCGAGTTGTAACCTCCAGTTCTTTTCAGAACTCATTACTACTCGATAGAGAATTTCACATGGTGTCACCGCAATTAGTCTCACTTATCCTCTTCACCAGCATGCAAAGCTACAAGTTTTACAGAAGTCTACTGTTGATTGATCTTAATATGTTGGCCAGAAAATCCCAGTCAACAACAGTTTTCTCCGATCATTTTGTTGACATGTTGTTTATGTAAATAGCTAAGTCACATGTAGCCAGGGCGTGTATTACTTATACTTATTTATAACGCTTAACACAACAGGGGCCACACTGGTGCTGTACTGTGTCTGCAGTTTGATATCACAAAGATTGTCTCTGGTTCAGCAGATAAAACCATCAAGGTATGATAATGTAACATTCACCAAACCACGGTCTCACCCACGGTACAGCGTAATTTGTCAGAGATTGCTTCTAATTAGTAGTTCAACCCTAACTCCCTAGGTCCATTTGCTTACACATAACCTGAATCCTCCAAAATCCTTCAGTACTAAATCAAGCACATGACATGTATGCACACATGTGTTTCTAATCTGTGATATATATATAACAGCAAAAGAAACGTCACCCCTAAAAATATTTATTATTTTCATTTTATAATTAATATAGTTTGTTTAATGAAGAATATTATGAGTATGGAGTGTAACACGAACACAATGTGGCAAATTTGGTTGACCTCAAAATTTGTCATGCATGACGTCCGAGGACACATAAGCTAAACACGTTCTCAGACTTTAGGGGGTGACGTTTCTTTTGCTGTTACGTATATGTACATGGCCAGGGAACCCTCCCTGCATGCATGAAGCAATAAACAGTGTCCACTGACCCAAGCACTGACCTTGCAATCACTACAACAAACATGGATGTACATGTACCATGGAAAGGCAAGTATGCCAAATAACCTCAATCCTCCAAAATCCTTCACTTTAGCACTGAACTGAAGGATCTTCTATATCCAAAGTCCATAACCCACCCCAGACTGAGGGATCTCCTATATCCTAAGTCAACCACCCTCCTTCCCCTGTGCTTGTTAACAACTGATTCAGTTCAGTGAGCACACATCCTCTCCCCCAACCCCTAGGATCCTAGTCTCAACAGTTCCCGCCTGCGCACCTCAACGAACTAATCCTCCAGCATCCATTCATGGGATGATCCTCCAGCAGCCTACTTAAGCAGCAGCATTTTCCAGAGTCCGGCATTCTCTTGAGGACGATCAGAGCATACTGATCGAAACGTCGAGTTGTACCTCCAGTTCTTTTCAGAACTAATTACTACTCAATTGAGATTCCACATGGTGTCACCGCAATTATTCTTACTTATCATCCTCACCATGCAAAGCTACAAGTTTTACCTAAAGAGCATGTAGCATGTAACCTCAATCCTTCAAAATCCTTCACTTTAGCAAAGAGGATTTTGGAAGATTTGGGAGGGTTAGGGTTAATCAGACAGTTCATCAATGACAGTACGATGCAAGGCAATGAGCATGTGCTCTTCGTGCCAAGTTTGCTTGAAAGAAAATATCATTTTAAGCATTGCCTTGAGAACAATTTACTCTTTACCAAATCGGAATGGCTTGTCTAGTTTCTTGAAGATATTAATGAATGATTTTTATTGGTTATTTTCAAGATTTGGAGTCTGGCCACAGGGTTTTGCCTTCGTTCACTAGCAGGGCACCGTGACGCTGTGACGTGTCTTCAGTTTGACGCCAGTAAAATCATCAGTGGCTCCTTGGACAGAAACCTGAAGTTTTGGGAGTTGACGACTGGTCTGTGTACAAGTACGATAGACTGGGCCCACTCGGAAGGACACACAGGGGTTGTTAGGTACGTCTTTACTATGATCACATGAGAGGTTACAACCATTATTTTGCATTTTATACTACAGGTTGGTAAGCAGTTTGTAACCCCTTACACTTTAGTGGCTATTGGCCTTGTTTAGGGTGACTGACAGTAAATAAAATTAAAAAAATTAAATTATAAAGTAAACAACAGTAAATAATTTTTTGTTTTTTGTTTTTTGTTTTTTTTGTAGATGCTTACAGGTTGATTCATGGCGGGTGGTGAGTGCAGCAGATGACCGTACACTCAAAGTGTGGAACCTCGAGACGGGTGAGCGGTTAGTCACATTACGTCATCATACTGATGGAGTTACGTGTCTTCAATTCAATAATACCAAGATTGTATCGGGTTCTTATGATAAGACGGTGCGACTGTGGGACTTCAGCTCTGTCTAGACCTTGTGTGACTACGTCATGCATACTCGCCATGTGTATCAAATGGCGATTTTGGTGATCACGTCCTCATCAGAAATACACACCGAGACTGTATAACGTTACTACATACACACTCATATCAACAGCTTCATTATCGGTTCCGAAAAGTGCAAACTTTTATTCCCATTAACCCTAACCCCCCCTAGGTATTCTGGCTTGGAACCTTCTTTAACCCTAACCCCCTGTAGGTATTCTGGCTGGGAACCTTCCTGAACCCTAACCCCCCCTACAGGTATTCTGGCTGGGAACCTTCCTGAACCCTAACCCCCTAGGTATTCTGGCTAGGAACCTTCCTGAATCCTCCAAAATCCATCAGTGCACTTTTGGAAACATGCCCTTATCTTCAAAATGCACCATGCATTTTCGTTGGTCTTTCATATTCGGCACTTATGGCCTGTAACTTCTTGCCGGGTAGTAATTTTGCCCCATTTGAAGAGGTGAAATTACCAATTTCCAACAGTGCTGAAATTTTCCCCAAAAAGTGCCCCTTGGAGAATTTTGCAGGATTTGGGGTGGTTAGGGTTTAATAAATGCCCATATCGGGTTCACATTCAAAATGAAAATGTCAAGTAATTTTGTTGAAAGAGAAGATTCACAATCATTTTATTTTGGGTTGTGAAACACCAACTTAAAAAGCGCCAGGCACGTAGCCAGAGTTGGAATTTTGGGGGGGCACATTCCGTGCATGCTCTTGTGAGCCAGAATTTTTCGCACAATTATTTGTTGGTATGGGGGGGGGGGGGGGGGGGGTGATGGCCCACCCCTTTGAATTTTTGAAACTCTGACATTTTTTGGGGGGCACGTGCCCCCTCGTAGCTATGTGCCTGAAAAGCGCGGCACAAAAGAAGCTTACGTACACTGTTTTGCTCAATGCCCAAACGAGCATCGGCTAATTGTAACAGCTGGCATATGACTTGCATATGTGCGCATATATGCGCAAACAATGGCATGTGGTCTTGATGACATCAATTGCAATATTGTTATATAATCATATAGCTATAGTATTCCTTTAAATGCAGCTGGTAATATCGGATTAGAAAGGGTGGAAGAAGATTTGTTGAAACAGTGTTTTGGGAGAAGTTTCATTGAAGATCACATGTGTGATACTGCAAAGCATCCCGTAGATGTTGTAATGATGGTGGCTGTATACCTCGTGTACTGTTGATAAGCTGGGTCCAATTTGATAGTCGCTTAGCAGCCGATTTTTTGCTTACTGTACGTTTTTCATTTCATAACTCTGCTAACCGTTAAGCATAGAGAAAGGCACGCTAACTTGCCGGCCATTATTGCTAGCAAATGAGTGACGCAGCAACACAAATCCATGGTGAACGCGCACGTGCCACTCGGAATTTTCTTGCTAACCTGTGAAATATGCTTATGCTTAAGCAAAATTTTTCTGCTATATTTACCACGAAAAGTTGCTTACCGGTAAGCAGTGCTACGAAATTGGGTCTTGTATCTTGAGACTGAAGCTTACCATTTAGAAAACTTAATCGATTAATATTACTCAAATTAGACAGCATTTGCCATGTCATTTAGCATATCAAAATGTTAGTGGATTGTACACTCATGTGGTATTGAGCTGAAAAAAATAACTTATTAATACAATTTAATCATACCAGAAGTCTATTACTTATACATGATGTACAGAAGTTGTGTAATAACCTAGTCCATCGTGGCATAGTTCTCAATAATAACAGTAGATTTGGGCCATTCATAATTTGTTTAGTTCATTTCTCCACAGAATCACAAATGAATAACATTGATACATTGCTACAGAAGGGGACCCATTGGTTTATACAACAGCGTACGCACTAGCTAGACTCAAAAGCATTGCATCCTAGGCACAAGAGCTGTATTGACCCTCCTACTTCAGCTGAACTTCAGTGGCAAGTAGCTACAGAGGTCAAAACCAGTCAACTGCCTGTTTTGAGGGTTGACCCAAATGTGCGCCATGGGGCATTTTTGACTGGTCATTTTGACCACTCTGAACATTACAAGACAATGATGCTTTTACCAGTCAAAAACTGTTGACTCATTTTGACCTGTAAATGTACTTACTACACGTAAGGTTTGACAGTGTTTGACCTTTTAAGTGCACTAGATATACCATGGCAAGTATATCAATATTTTGACTGACTTTGACTGTTGCAGTAATAGGAGGGTTAATAATATGCATTTGATGTGCACAGCACTTTACAATTCCTATAAAGTGTGTGTTATGCGACTCTCTGCTGTGGTATCTAGTTCATGTCCCATGTTCTAGAACTAGAAAATGGCATTGAGTGTTTCTCCGATGTTCTCAAGCATGGTTGCCAATCTCGTTACCATGCTCATAGTGTGTGCACACGTATTTTGGAGTGCAATGCAGGCCTCCGATTTCTCAGGATTTTTCTTGATTTCAGGATTTTTTTTTACAAATCTCCCTTTGCTTCAAAATTTTCTTGAAAGAAGAGAAGTAGCCACCAAGGAAAGAAGGAAGTGGCCTGTATTGTGTCCAAACCCTGTAGTTTCTTGTTTGTGGGGATGCGGAGATGTAAATCCTCCACAATTAAACATTCAGGAGGTTCAGGGGGGCTTTGTTCTCTAGACCAAAGGGAGACCCAAACCCCGCTACCCATTTTTCCAGGATTATTTACTTTTGTCAAATCACAACCCTGACAATGGCATGACCTGGGTTAAAACAGGCTGGCATACTTTGTGTTGGTAATAGACTTCTGATCATACTATATAGGGTTGCCATAGATACCTTCTACTTACAGAAAAGAATTCTAGATAGTTGGACTAGAGTAGTTGTTGTGTACTACTATTTTAGCTTGGGCGATATCGATTTTTTTTTCATCCACGATATATCGGCAAACATATATTGCGATTTTCGATAATATCACGATTATTTTTTTCATTCAAACATGATTGCTTTAGAGCCGATAACCACTGGTATGTACCCCTCTACAAGCATCACAATAAATCACAAATTCGTTTGCAGAGCGTGTATGTACTTCTGAAGTAGTTCGCTTTTGGTTCTCACTTCCAAAAGCTGAAAAGACTGTTCTAATTTTGTTTCCATGGAATTTCTGACTTGATTCACAATGGCGATTTTTTTTAAATTTTTTTTTTTTTTAATTTATTTTTTAGCGATATATTAATCCAATCGCGATTTGCCGATATCTCGATAACTTAAAAAGGTTCTCGATATCGTAATCGAATAAAAAAAAGTATCACGATATTTGATATTATCGTGTTATCGCCCAAGGTTACTACTATTAATATCAATAGATGTTTAATCCATCTCTAGATGTCAGTATGAAATATTACAGACTACCCCTTTGGTAAAAGAGCATCTTTTCAGAAGCATCGTAGATGTTAATCTGATATATGTGCCTGGCTCTGGCAAAACCCTAAACTTGGACCCAACTTTTCGGAGTGACCTCCCAAATTTATCGTGTAAAATTAACCATGTTCCCAATAACGTTTCAGGATTTTTCTTTTTCCATCAAAATCTAGAGAAAATGCTGACATGAAAATCTCAAACTGGTCCCTGGGGTCAGTTTTTGACCTTTTTTATGACTGTTTCGCATTATGGTAAATGCCGAGAAGTTTCAGGTTTTGCCAGAGCGGGTCACAAATATACATACAGACTTGTTGTACCACTCTAGTAGAGACAAGTTTTTGTCTTGACTTTCAAATTTGCTAAGTGTCGTGATTGTGACTTGTGAGTGATTTCTGTGAGTTAATCACAGGGAACGTGCTTAGTCCTGTTGTATTGTAGTGCAGTGAAAGACCATTGTAGGCTGGCCGTGTACTTATCATGCTGTTTGATATCTAGAGTGTATATAGACTCGACAATAATATACTTGTTTGCTCCAAAGCTGATGCATTTTTTATTTCAGTAAACCTTTCACAGTGCTACCCTCAATCTTTCTCTGGGACTCAAGCAAGATGTTTTATACACAAACGGTATGAGTGTGGAGTCAGATGGATACGTCTTCCCCTTTCTATTATTACAGTAGCTTCCTGGTCTCATACGTGAGTTCACACTGCCATTTTTTTTTTTAATGAGACGTCCATTCGTAATTTTTTTTTTTGGTATAGTGTTCACCTTCATGTTTTGTTTACATTGTGTGTGATAGATTTAGATAATTCTTTATAGGAGCGGATCCAGGGTGCCTAAGAACAGTAATAATAATAATAATAATAATACAGAGCATTTATATGGCGCTATACGAAGAACAGAGCGCCTAACAAAACAAGGAAATGTAGTATGAACAAAAGCATAATACAAAAAACTAACCAACAACTAACCGACAACAAAGAAAAAAAAAAGCAAATTAGGACGGTTCTGGGAATAAAAAGGTCAGTGGGTACGCGCATGTCCACAGTGATTGGAGGGTGGTGGTGGGGGGGGGGGGGTGGGTGGGTGGGGGGGTTTCTCTGTTACCCTGTTACCCTTCTCTCATTACTGGATCTGCCAAGTCTCTGGCTCACTTCATTTAACCCTTACCCCTAGCTATTTTGGCTAAGAACCTTCCTGGATCCGCAAAAATCCAACACCATGCATTAACACTACCACCCACCTGTTGGACTCGAATGGAATTGGGACATCTGGCCCCATGTAAAGTATCCCTGTCTGGGCTATACAGTACCGAGTCCATCAAAATCCAACAAACCCTGCTGTTGGAGTTTGAATGGTTTGGGGAGGTTAGGGTTTTAATGCACATTCAGAAATGTAGGTACTTATAAATTTGCTGTTGCGTGATACATAACCTAGTAATGTAATTTATTGAAATAGCGAGATTAGCAGGAAAATGAAATATTCAAACCTAGGTTCCACCATTGTCCTAGTTAGTTGTAGTCAAGTACTGAGTGTAAGCTGTATGGAATGTTTGAATTCCAGGTGGACTTGGCTGTAATCTTTGTCCAAATGCGGTCCAGAACTCAAGATGTTTGCAGTATAGTTGTAAATTCTAGTTCAAAAATCATGATATTAACTTAAATTTTGATAATGAAATTTATTTATTTCCTGTTGCATATATAATAGAAAGTGAAATATATGATATTGGAGTAGTGTCTGATAATTAAAAACAAATTAAAAAAAATATTTGGAAAGCTTGTTGAAATGAAAAATATTAAGTCCATGAACCACTTTTAAAGTCATGTTACGTACTAGCTATGTGTTACACTAGCGATAGCCACAGCTCTTAATTGACAATACAGATTTTACCACTGGTACATGGAGTTTGGAGAATTTACAACTGATTTGAATCAATTGAGATCAAATTTGAATTTGATTCTTTGTTTATAATTCATTTAAAAGATTTTGTTGAATTCATAATCACATAGAAATGAAAACATTCTGTGTGCTAGGTTCAATTTTTTATTTCCAAGGTAACTATTGACTAAATGCTGAAATATTTGATAATGAATTATTGAAGTTCATGTCTGTCTGTTCATAATTATTATAAAAGAAAGGCTGTAGTTGTAAGCAGTGTAATGTCTAAGCCATGCATGTAGTTTGATTACCATGAGTCTGCCAAAGGGAATGTATATTTGCTCCGTGTTCCCTAGCTTATTTATAGGGCTTAAAGGGACGGTATCGTCACGATCAACAGGGCATGGAATCGGAATGCTATTTTTAGATTAACTCAGTGACTACCATAATACCCCACATGATAAGGTCATATTACCGTTGCTGCTGCATAAATGAGCCAGAAAGTTTCAGTCACCGTGTTCATCTTAAACTGGGACATCGATTCCATGCCCCGTTGAAAGTCTGCTCTGATCGTGATGATACCTGCCCCTTTAATATCAGTGTGTGAATTTTGTCTTTCCCAAGATCAAACAAATTTATAAAAGCCAACCTGTGAAAGTTTCAGGTTATTTCATTACAGCGTTTACGAGAAATTAGTGAAAATTAATTCCACTTAACTGTCTTCTGAAGACAAACATTAACCCTCCTACTATAGTACTACAAGGTTCAAAAAGTCAAAATGTTGATATACTTGCCAAGAGTGCACTTAAAAGTCGAATACTGTGACTGTCAAACCTTACGTGTAGTCAAAATGAGTCGACCGTTTTTGACTGGTAAAAAGCATTGTCTGGTATTGTTCAGGGTGGTCAAAATGACAGTAAAAACCAGTCAAAAATGCCCCCGCCTGTGTGCACATTTGGGTCAACAGTCAAAACAGGCAGTTTACTGGTTTTGACCACTATAGCTACTTCCCACTAAAGTGCAGCTATAGTAGGAGGGTTAATTTAGAAAATTATTTCACTTATTGTATGTAAACAATAGGACCCGAGACTAACATTATTTTAGGGGGGGGGGGTGTCATTATATCATCAACTCAACATACACCAAGTAAGATTTGAGTAAATCTGTGATCATTTATGAATTTTGAGAATAATATTGTATAGGGGCACTGATACTTAAACAGTATTAATTTTGTTTTATATTGCAAAATCCCACATAAATAAGGAATTTTCGGAAACTTTTACGTAGTAACATGTGCAACGATTTGATTTGTTTAGAAGTGTTTGGGATGGGTCAAGATCAGCTGCGTATTTGCCATGTGCAGTTAATTTTGTGTACATGGACTAGCGTGTTATTATATGAGGGTCTTACCAAGTTGTGAATTTGTTTTCTTAGCAATGAAATGTAATGGGACAAGTGAAAATAGGAGCATAGTTGTAGTATTTTTGCTCCAAGCTAGTGTGTTAAAATAAAATGAAATACATGTGCTGGAATTAAAATTCTTCGTCAGATAAACAATAATTTTGTGATCTTGTTTATGATTTTGTTCGGTTCTCTAATATGTGAAGCCAAAATATTTGTTACATAATAAAACATTTCAGTGGCTTTATTCAGTATGTGTTCATTAATCCTCCAAAATCCTCTTTGCTAAAGTGAAGGATTTTGGAGGATTTTTGTTGTAGTGATTGCAAGGTCAGTGCTTGGGTCAGTTGACACTGTTTATTGCTCCATGCATGCAGGGAGGGTCCCTGGCCATGTATACTCACGGAATTTAAAAACGCATCATCCCAATATTTCACATTTTTTTCAAAAGCAGATATTTATGATATTTTAATCAATACTTTCTCAGTCAAGCATGAGCGCAAATTTTCACATCATACTGACACAATAAAAGTGCTACGTACAATTATGGCTTCAATTTATCACTGCATATAAGTTATATATATTTATTGAGAAATATAAGTTGATGCGTTTATAAATTCCGTAAGTACATGTATCACAGGTTAGAAACGCATGTGTGCATACATGTCATGTGCTTGCTTTACTACTGAAGGATTTTGGAGGATTCAGGTTATGTGTAAGCAAGTGGGCCAAGGGAGTTAGGGTTAATAAAACATTGAAGGTTTATTTAAATGTAAAAACTTGGGGTTGGCAAGGGGTGAATTGGCCGAGAATAATTCTACCTCCATGCACAATAAAGTAATTAAAGGGGCAGTATCGTCATGATCAACAAGGTATGGAATCGGAATGCTAGTTTTAGATTAACTCAGTGACTACCATAATACCCCACATGATAAGGTCATATTACTGTTGCTGCTGCATAAATGAGCCAGTAATTTTCAGTCACTGTGTTCATCTTAAACTAGGATATCGATTCCATGCCCTGTCGAAAGTCTGCTCTGATCGTGACGATACTGCCCGTTTAATATCAGTGTGTGAATTTTGTCTTTCCCAAGATCAAACAAATTTATAAAAACCAACCTGTGAAAGTTTCAGGTTATTTCATTACAGCGTTTATGAGAAAACAGTGAAAATTAATTCCGATTGTTTATTCATTCCAACACTTAACTGTCTTCGGAAGACAAACATTAACCCTCCACCCAATGTGGCAACATTGGGTTGATTATGGGCAGTTATATGGTGGTCAACATATCCAGGAAATAGAAGTCCAACCAGATATATGGTGCTGAAGTTCATAATCTAGTGGCATCATTTTTTGACCCTATGTACGAACCAAAGGTCAAGACATGCACACATTGTATATCCAGAGTCAGTCAAGTGGAAAAGAAAGCCACTCTCAGTGAAACCCAAGAAATGAGAGAGTCCCAACAGGGAACAAAGAGTGTGGACAAATAGGATTACTAATTAGTAAGGGATTGGGATTGCTTGGACAATAAACAGTCAGATAAAGAATGACCAAACAATGGGGGAATTCTGATGGGTATTCTGATAATAAACTCAAAAGAGTTGGAAACCATGTAAAATGGCAAGAGAAAATTTGTCAAAGAAAAAAGGAAGTTTGTACTGCAAAAATATTCAAACTGAAAGTATAGGGAAACCAAAACATGCAAACAATGGAGTGAATATATCCGTAGGGCAGCTAGTGTCGGGTATCCGACAGAAACTGTCATTACTCGGTTCCATTTTTCGGTTCCAATAACCCGTAAACAACTTTTGAAATTTTTGACTGAACATTTAAACCACACAAATGGAAGTCTCTGATTTTTTGTTAACATTTTTTGTGTGGGGAGTGGGGATGCTACGAGTCGTTTATAACCCCAACTCCCTAAGCATTGTTACTGAACAATAAAAATCCTTCAAAATCCTCCAACTGCTTTTGTTGTCTAGGGAGTTAGGGTTAATATAGGAGGTGGGAAATTATTACAGTAAGTCCATATTTATTATGACTCTAATAAAACAAGAGAAACTTGTGTTCATATTGGTTATTTTATACATTCGGGAGTATTTTTTTTACAAAATTGTTTATGGTTATTCGGGTATCCAAAGATTTCCAATTTCATGTATGCGGTTTCCGAAATAACTGAAAACACACAGCCTTAGCCTTAATACCCCCCCCCCCCTTTTTTTTTAAGAAAAGCAATTTCTGAAAAACTTAATGATTTACTTGTCAGCCATTGAGACACATATGTAGCAAGAAATGTTTATAATTGAGTGCCATGGCCGAGCGGTTTAGTGCGTCGGATTTGTGTTCTGATGGCCGAGTCGTCAAAATGTGGGTTAGAATCCCAACCATGACCATGGTGCTTGTGTCCTTAAGCAAGACACTTTACCATAATTGCTTCTCTCCACCCAGGGGTAAATGGGTACCTGTGAAGGCAGAGTTGGTTCTTGTGTTTGATTAGCCCTATATATATGCGCCGAAATGGCAGCAATTGAGCTATATACTCCCCAGGGAGCCGAGATGGTTTCAGGAATGATTTATACACCTGTTGAGCAGGGGTAATAATATAATGCGCCTTGAGCACCAGTTTGGTGGATACGTGCGCTATATAAATCTACATTATTATTATTATTAACAATTATGACTTCTGCTGGTATACTGTACAACACCCTGTTGGACTATCTCGGTACAGTGGTCAAATGTGGCAGGCAAAGTCCTAAATTTTAAGCTACCAATAACTACCAGCTTAGGTACTCTTGTTAGGCCATGAGAATGAAAGTCATAGATTTGCGTCCACCGCCCGCATGTCCCAAAAGCTACCGCCTAAATTTTTCATTATTTGCCAAAAAAAATCATTATTTGCACAAATAAGGTATTTCCACCAAACAAATTTAGTTCCAAATCATCAACATCAGTAAAACGAAATTTTTACCAAATTTCCACCACAATGTGCGCTATAATCATTAGCACAGTCTTAGTCCTGCGTACGTTGTTCACAAAAAAGGTCGCATCGTGCTAAAACTGTATGGTAAACTCCGTCCGATCCGCACCTGCAACTGTACCGCCTTCACATGCACAACACGTTCGCTGTTGAGCCTTTGTATCTTATGCCTGTGTGTGCGGCCCACACGTATAATGATGCACGTCTTAATGATCAATATTCTCCTTGTTACTCCTCTTTTACCCTTCACCCTTCCCTCTCTCTCTCACAGGTAGAAAGCATGTACATAAAGTGATTAAGAATACGTCAAATTAGAAGAAACATCTTGTGGTTGCACCATTATTAATGATCAATGGAAATAATGAATAATGAAAAAAAGCCTCATGTGTTTTCGAAATTTCCCGGACACAAATCTATGACTTTCATTCTCTTGGCCTTAGGCAAGTTACATGTAATGACTACCTGTACGTTTGGATCAGTCAGTGAGGATTTATTCACATATCATTTGAAACATCAGTGCATATAAATGCTCCAATGTACTAATGATGGATCATCTATCCGTTCACTATGTCATCATATCCAGTAGTCTCAAGCAATCAGGACTGTCCATTGCCTAGAGTCTAGTCTAGGCTCACAGCATCCCGAGATATCATCATTTCAGGCTAATTATGTACACCATACTATTAATGTATAATGTGCATACCTGATCAAATAAGATCATGTGAATGTGTATAAAATGCAGTAATTAAGAAAAAATTAAAAACAAACAACAAACATGAAGACAAACCAATACAAAAAAACTGACCACAACAACAGGAAATTCAACCACAAAATGACACAGGAAATTCATCCACAACAACTAAACGTCACATTGAAATACCAAACCGACAGGAAGGACCACCAACACACAAAAACAAGACAAAAAGCTGTGAGGTCAGTTTTGGGTTTCGGAAACCACGAAAACCAATCCAAACAGCCAAGACGAAAACCGAACTGTAACTAGCTTGCTCAATAGCGATAGCGTGCGTATATATGCAATGCGAAAATAATAATGCACGTGCGCCGCAGTAATGCGCATGCTCATCACGCAATGCGGAAATGTATTAGTGTGTTTAGCGCCCTCTCTTGATGAAAGAATTAACCCATTTTTAAACCTAATAATTCGAATATAAATAGAAATACAAAATTCACTAATCATTAGTATCTAAATCTATGGAAATATATATTTAAAAATACATAAATATTATTAAATTTCCTTTTTATGTTCACAGAGTCAGTAAGAGAAGATTAAATTCTTGCAAAATTGTTTCTATATTTAGAATTGCTTAGATTTTTTATAAAAGTGACGTCACGGACAGCGGCCAAACAGACCTCGCCCAACACACATCGGACTAACCCAAAAATTTCGTGAGTTTTAAAGGTTTTGTGATTATTGTGTATTTTAACTTATGGTAGAAGTATTGTTGGTAGAAAATATGATATGTTCTCCCTTGAAATGTATTTAAGTATTATAAATTTGAGACAGAAATAGTGGTATGCTTGTATGAAAATAAAGCGATTTCCAACCAACACGACAAAAGGGCAATGCTGTGATTATGAATGCCATGGCATGGCAGTGGCGTTGGTTCTGATGACGCTAGTATGTATGGCCCTGTGCATGTTGCCTACAGTTCCGAGTCAACTCGACCCAAAACCAATTCACCCCAAATCAAACTCGCCGAAAAGTAACTCTCCTCAAATCAAATTATCCCCATTACCATGGTAAATAGTGCTGGACATCCCTCTGTATCATTTGCCTTGGCCTCACCCTGTTAGTTAGACCTAGTGTTAGCCTACTGACTGTGCCTGTGGAAATGGATAAAATAATGCCCAACTCATAACATTAACAGGGACAGGGTCGTTGTATTTTGTAATACTTTTACTTTTTAGTCAACTTGTACTGGGTAGAATGTCGTATCCGACCGCCACTTTTTCTCATTCAGTATAACCAATAATGTAATCTTACCTACCCATTAAGTTGGAGAACATATGGATGATGATGGACATATACTTATGTTTATTTATTTCATGAAAAATCAGACATTTTTGGTATACGATGACTTCCTCAGTCATGTCAGTCTGATATTATCAACTCCTCCAACACGGTCATTGTACATGTATACGCAGTGGCAACTATAATAGGATTCTTCTATTTTCTGAACGGGAGGATTTTTTTTTAGAAGGGAAATAAAGTCCGAAAACCATCATAAAAGTGGATTTAAGGATAGTTTTTGCTTTCTGTACCCCCCAAAATCCATACAATAATTTTTAACTGGTTAATGGTTTAATATAAGTTTTGAGGCTTTGCATGGTGGAATATCGATATCGTTTCGGTTTGCGGTTTCGGTTTGCGGTAACACCATGTGTTTATCTCTGGTTAGTGGTTGCAAAAAAATTCCAAAAATCCCCTTAAAAAGTGGCGGACCGATACGACATTCTTTCCTTTGTACTTATTGGATGTCAACTCATACGCGTGCCAGCTTGCACTCACGACAATTTGTTTTACATTTGTTTATGCTTTTTAAAACTGAATTTAAATTGATAGGGTCTACCGAATTTATTTAAAATACTTTTAAAATTACGGTTGATCATTTTAAAAGGGAATATTATTTGGGTGGGATATTTTTCAAAAGTTAAATGTTAAGAAACTGAATTGAATATTTGTTATTCAATATAACCAATAATGTAATCTTACCTACCCAGTAAGGTGGAGAACATATGGATGATGATGGACATATACATGTACTTTATTCCAGGATATTTATTTCATGAAAAATCGGGCATTTTTGGTGTACAATGACTTCCTCGGTCATGTCGGTCTGATCTTAATAATAATAATGTATAGATTTATATAGCGCACGTATCCACCAACTAAGTGGCGCTCAAGGCGCATTATATTATTATCCCTGCTCATAAGGCTCATAAGGCTCATAAATCATTCCTGAAACCATCTCAGCTCCCTGGGGAGTATACAGCTCAATTGCTGCCATTTCTAGCGCATATAGAGCAAACCATCTCTGCCTTCACAGGTACCCATTTAACCCCTGGGTGGAGAGAAGCAATTATGGTTAAGTGTCTTGCTCAAGGACACAGGTGTCGCGGCCGGGGCTCGAACCCACACTCTGCTGCTGGCAACACCAGAACTTGAGTTCAGTGCGCTAGACCGCACGACAATCCACTTTACGTGCATTATACAACACACGGGACCTACGGCTTTACGTCCCATCCGAAGGACGAAGCAATTATGGTTAAGTACCTTGCTCAAGAACACAAGTGTCACGACCGGGGCTCGAACCCACACCCTGCTGCTGGCAACACCAGAACTTGAGTTCGGTGTGCTAGACCGCTCGGCCACGACACTCGGCCACGACACTCTTGTCAACTCCCCCCGATTAGTGACCAACACAGTCATTGTACATGCGCAGTGGCAACTATAATAGGGAAATAAAAGGGAAAAAACAAATTTTATTTATTTCAACTTTAATAATTCATTTAACGCATCCTGAATACATCATCTGTATTTCAGCTTTCTAAAACAAAATTACGCATGAGTTGGTAAATGTACGAGTTCCCCTGTTTACGAGTTGTCATGCGTATGAGATGTCATGCATATGAGTTGACCTGTTTCCCTCGTAGCAAACCTTTTAGAAGGAAAAAAAAAAAGTTTCATGTAACTCGGGTTACATTTTTGAGGTTTTGGGCCCATTCTTAATGCCATAATGTATATTTTACGCATCAGGTTTTTTTCACTGTAGTTGCATTATACCCAGACCTTACTCAGCACAAAATAATAATTTCAGAAATGAGTTATATGTACGCTATGTAAGAGAAAAATGTAACGTGAGACCAGATACTGGAGACCCTTTTTTTTTTTAAACCTAAAGAAATAATATAATAATAATAAAGATTTGTAGCGCGCACATATCCACCCTGCTGGGTGCTCAAGGCGTGGAAACAAAGAAAAATACATGAATACAAACAATATACAATGATAGCATAGGGAAAAATTATGTACTGAGATACATGTACCTCCAATGCAATTAGTTTTAAGCATTGACTTAAATCTAGTTATACTATGACAAGATTTGAGAAGATGATTCCAGAGTCTCGGAGCTGCGACATAAAGACCTATATCTCCCCAGTTCCGTTTTGAAGTTGGTTCCTTTAGGAGTGACATGTTGCTGGAGCGCAAATTGCATGATGGTGTGTAGACTTTAAGCAGTTCAGAAATATAAATTGGAGCAATGTTATTAAAAGATTTGTGAACAATTGGCATAAGTTTAAAAACAATCTCTGTGAAACAGGAAGCCAGTGCAGTTCTTTCAAGATTGGCGTGATATGGCATGACTTTCTGGACAAAGTCAGAACACGAGCTGCTGTGTTTTGTATGTGCTGAAGACGAGTAATACACACATGTAGCAATGTTCCTATGAAAAAGAACAGTTTCCGCTAAAATAGCAAAAAAAACACGGGTGATCCATCTTTAATTTAACCCTAACCACCCAGGTTTTCTGGCTAAGGAACCTTCTGAATCCTCCAAAATCCATCAGCTGGTGCACTTTTTGAAACGTGGTTTGATGGTGTTCGGCTGTCAACATTTTGACTGATTTTGACCCTTGCAGTCACAGAATGGTTTACAATGTGTCGTAGAATAGCAAAAAATGATACATCCCTAAGTTAACCCTGCTACTAATTGCTGCACTTTAGTGGGAAGTTGCTACAGAGGTCAAAACCAGTCAACTGCCTGTTTTGACTGTTGACCCAAATGTGCACACAGGGGCATTTTTGACTGGTTTTTACTGTCATTTTGACCACCCTCAACAATACCAGACAATGCTTTTACCAGTCAAAAACAGTCGACTCATTTTGACCTGTAAATGTACTTACGACATGTAAGGTTTGACAGTGTTCGACTTATAAGTGCACTAGATGTACCTTGGCAAGTATCAACATTTTGACTGATTTTGACCCTTGTGGTCACAGAAGGGTTGACAATGTGTCATAGAATAGCAAAAACGATGCATCTCTAAGTTAATGATTTTTCTATATTTTGTTTTACTCCATTTCCAGGTTGATTACTGATAACCATGCGTGAATACAAGCTTGTTGTTTTGGGATCTGGTGGTGTTGGCAAGAGTGCCTTGGTAAGTACACATACTATTTTGTTAGTCGGTTTTTAATTAGATTTTAACGAGTCAGTAGCTGAACTAGAGAACACATGTGAAAATGTAAATGTACATGTATGCATTCAAGCTAGCTGAAGTTACTGTATCTCAAAGGTCTTGTCATTGGGTTGAATCGGACCTTAGAACTACAGACTTTTACGCAGGAAATGTTTCTGTGACTGCAAGGTCAGAATCAGTCAAAATGTGGATATAGTTGCCAAGGTATATTATATCTATCATGAGTGCACTTAAAAGTTGAACACTGTCAAACCTACATCTACAGGTCAAAAGTACATCTACAGGTCAAAATGCGTCGACCGTTTTTTGACTGGTAAAAGCATTGTATTGTTAAGGGTGGGCAAAATGACAGTAAAAACCAGTCCAAAATGCCCCTTGTGTGCACATTTGGGTCAACAGTCAAAACGGGCAGTTGACTGGTTTTGACCACTATAGCTACTTGCCACTTAAGCTCTGCTACAGTAAGGGGGTTAATGCAAATGTTGGTCGTCTTTCCTTTCCACACAATGCTACATGTAGATAATTACTCTGTCATTTGAATGAATCAATGAGACGAAAACTGATTTGAAATGCCCAAAATTTGACTCATCTTACGTTATGAAGCCATCCAAGCCCTTGAAACCCATATTGCAGGCAGACTTTGTAACCAGTCCGTTTCGGCTATTGTACACAGAATGCGTCTCGTAAATTTCCTATGTTAAAGACTGTAGCTAAGGTCTGATTTGATACACAAGACATTTGAGATAAGTTAACTGCAGCTACATTCAAGGATACATGGTTTCTTGTAACACCATATGATTAAATCCATCTCATGTTACCAATTCCAAAGTGCATTTTTATGTCCGCCGTGTGCTAAGCCCATCAAAACATCAACCCACATTGTCATAAAATATGCAGAATATTGCCAAAATGAGACTTTCCCTGGACACAAGCATGATGGATAGGACAAAAATGCATCCTTTCTATGAAAATGACCGTACATAATGAGTTTTGTGGTTTTGAAAAGAATATGATATTTTGAGAACTGTTCTGTGATGATCTTCTTGCCATTAATTTTGAAAATAATCGGAGCATATTAAAATGTCAAGTTAAACCATCTGTTTTTTTTTTTTCAGAGCGAAGCAACTATTTTATTCAAATAGATCATGCACTGTTTGTCCTTATTGTGTCTTTGTGTCGTTATAAATCTTATAATGGCACTCTGAGCGTGAACATTATTGCTTGTCATGCCTCATTGTGATCCAGGGGTGTACTTAGTTTACAATATCATTTATTGCCACAGTATTAAAAAAAAACAGAGAGAAATAACCTGGTTATTACCAGTGATACATAAAACCCTAACCCCCTAGGTATTCTGGCTAGGAACCTTCCTGAATCTGCCAAAATCCATCAGTGCACTTTTTGAAACATGCCCTTATCTTCAAAATGCACCATGCATATTCGTTGATCTTAAATTAGGGTTGAAAATATTTACCATTTTGTATGGTCTTTAACTTCATTGATTGCAGACAGTGCAGTTTGTACAAGGGATCTTTGTTGAGAAGTATGACCCAACCATTGAAGACAGCTACAGAAAGGTATAGTAACTTGATATATGTACATATATATATATGCTCATGTAGTCATATGCGCATTTGGAGTACAATTCCGTGGTATGGATTACTTTATGTAGGTAATAGACTTTTGGTAATAATGTTCCATTCCCAGTACACTTTAAATAATAGTGTTTTTATTTAGAGGGACAATATCGTCTTGATAAGAACAGACTTTCAACAGGGCATGGAATCGGTGTCCTAGGTTAGGATGAACACAGTGACTGAAAATTACTGGTTCATTTATGCAGCAGCAATGTAATAATATGTAATATGAGCTTATCACGGGGGGGTATTATTCACAGTCATGTCTAAAACTAGCACTACGATTCCACGCCCTGTTGATCATTCCTGGAGCTTTCAGCAGCTCCATGTGGAGTAGACATGTCAGGCGCTCAGTGACTAATCAAACAAAATTACCATCTCTGCCCTCATCCATTTATGCTCCAAGTTTAAGAGAAAAAATTATACATGAAGTTATTAGTGTCTTGCTCAAGTACACACGAGACCCACATTACCATCCTGGCAAGGATGCGAACCTACATTATAATGACCTGACGTTACAAACACAAATTTACATACATGTACATGTACTTTTGATAACAAACCGTTGAAAGTACATAATTTCTTCTCATAATTTCTTATTATGTGTAACAACAATTGAACAAACATAAAACGAACATAAACCCTTCTATGACTGCAAGGGTCAAAATCAGTCAAAATTTTAATAAACTTGCCAAGGTATATCTCGTGCACTTAAGAGTCGAACATTGTCAGACCTTACGTGTAGTAAGTACATTTACAGGTCAAAATGAGTCGACCGTTTTTGACTGGTAAAAGCATTGTCTTGTATTGTTCAGGGTGGTCAAAATGACAGTCAAAAACAGTCAAAAATGCCCCTGTGTGCACAATTCAACAGTCAAAACAGTCAGTTGACTGATTTGACCACTATAGCTACTTGCCACTAAAGTTCATTTACAATAGAAGGGTCAAATATTGAATGAAATATCATGTTCCTTTTGTATTGAAAACATACATGTAATGTGTATTTCCTTCCTGCTATTAGAGAAGGATCAGGAAATTACATTATGTGTACATCAGTCTTTGAGGAGACTTCACTCTATTTTTACTTTACATTACATACATGTATATGTACACAATGCACATCTAGTTTTTTATGTGTGTGTACAAGTTGGAGTTAATCATTGATTATCGATTGACATAAACTTGTACAAGTACATTACACAAGCACTGAAACAAATTCAGAGTTCATGTACACTAAGAGAGAGCCCCAACAATATGGCTCAAAAATTGAAATTCATACACAGACATAAATTTTCTTACATTGTACGGGTGTAATTGAACGTTGTAGATTTGTGCATTGTGTTTTTCTCCCATGTATGTAACTAATGTACATGTATTACAGACATTAGCATACAGACATTAGCATACAGACATTAGCATACAGGCATTAGCATACAGGCATTAGCATACAGGCATTAGCATACAGACATTAGCATACAGACATTAGCATACAGACATTAGCATACAGACATTAGCATACAGACATTGTACTGTGCACATTTGCATACATGTACTTGTACAATAAGCTGCTTTTCATCTAGTCTGTATATGGTATAAATGTACGTCCGTCCGTTCGTCATTAAATTCAAAGTTCAAGTTCAAAATTATATTCGTCATGCATTTAAAATTATATACACTGTACATGAAATTCATTTTCCTGGAAATAACAATGACGTGACAAGATAGTGACGATAGATCACACAACAGTGACAACAATGACAATAGCACAGACAGCAGTGACAACAACCGTTCCAATGACAACAATGACAAGGCAACAGTGACTGACTGCCAACAAAACGGAACAAAACTACAATACCCATCATCCAAAAAAATACATGTACAAGGTCACCACAAAATACATGTACATGTATGAACAAACTGAATACCTGGTATTTGGTATTTAACCTCCCTACTCCCCACTACCAAACTACTAAAATGCTTAGGACCTACATTATAGCTAGAACAATGCTATTAATTAGTTGCTTACCCTGTAGATATACCACTGTAGATATATCTTCAAGAACAGTTTCCAACTAGTGAATGTTGTTGTGATTAGATTGAATTGATTTATTCAATTTTAAGTAATGCAAGAGGCTTGTATGTATCTAATTGTAAAACCATGGAGAGCAATATTGCCGTTAAAACCCTCCTACTATAGCTGCACTTTAGTGGCAAGTAGCTACAGAGGTCAAAACCAATCAACTGGCTGCTTTGACTGTTGACCTAAATGTGCACACAGGGGCATGTTTGATTGGTTTTTACTGTCATTTTGACCACCCTGAAAAATACCAGACAATACTTTTACCAGTCAAAAACGGTCAACTCATTTTAACCTGTAAATGTACTTACTACACGTAAGGTTTGACACTGTTCAACTTTTAAGTGCAACTAGATATACCTTGGCAAGTATATCAACATTTTCACTGATTTTGACCCTTGTGGTCACAGAAGGGTTTAATAATGTGACATTCTATAAATACCTTCAATCATGACAAAGAAAGTGTTTTCAGGAACATTCATAGTTCAGGATTGCCAGGTTGTTCCTTGTCATGGAAAATATTTTTGCAACTGGAAAAAAAAAACATGTACGAAGTTGCTAATCAAACTGTTTGTACAATGCACACATGTACTGTACATGTACAGTAGTAACCCCAATTTCACATGGAGGCCACTCCGGTCCACTAAATTTTCAATATGTTCTTCACCAACCTTTAGTGCATATAAGACACTGCTGTCCTTTCCAAGTAAGCTTACAAATTCAACTGAGTGCCACCCAAGGCCACTGTAAATTACGGACTCCGATTACGTACTCACACATAAGGCCATTACAAAAAAGTGGTTTTGTGTAGGTGTGTTTACAGTAAAAATACATGGTCGGGTTACAGCTGGTTGTAGCTGGTTGTTTGAACATATTAGTATGGCCTGCAATGTATCAATGGGAGACCACTTTAACCTGCAATCTCAATGGTGTGACAGTGCACAGAAGGGTAACCATAGGAGGCCACTGGCAACAGCTAATGGCTTGGAGTGGCCTGAATGGGTTGTTTCAAAAATTGCACTAATTGTAGGAGGGTTTTAACAAGCAACATAAAAAAAATGCTAAGGATTTATGGCATGTGTTTTACATGGCATGCTAACTAAAATTATCGTACACGCATCTATGTAAAACATGTGGCCTAACTGTATTGTCTGATTAGTTAGGATTGAGTACATGGAATGCCATGAGCTCATCACTGTCGCATATATATTTGTCTTTACAGCAAGTAGAGGAGAATGGTCTATCATGTATGCTGGAGATTCTGGATACAGCAGGAACAGTAAGTATTACCATGCAGGCCTGTCATTTCTCTGTGTTTTTCCTGATTTTAGGATTTGTTACAAAATCTCTCTTTACATCAAAACTTTCTTGAATTGAGGGACTCCAAGTGATGCACACTTCATTGTTTTTGTTTTTTGCAAAGAGAAATTGAATTATTAAATTATCTTAAACAGGCCTGTGATTTCTCAGGTTTTTTCCCGACTTTTAGGATTTTTTTACAAATCGCCCTATGCCTCAATTTTTCCTTGAACGAAGAGAAGCAGCCACCAAGGAAAGAAAGGAGTAGCCTGTATTGTGTCCAAACCTCTAGTTTCTTGTTTGTGGGGATGTGGAGAGTATGTAAATCCTCCAAAATTAAACATCCAGGAGGTTCAGGGGGCTTTGTCCTCTAGACCAAAGGGAGACCCAAGCCCGCTACCCATTTTTCAGGATTTTTTGCGTTTGTCAAATCACAACCCTGATCATGTCAAACTTGTATCATATTATATTTATAATTTCCCAAAATCTTGACACTTTATTAAAATGTTTCATATGTACATGCATCATTTTCCATGCCCTGTTTCCTGTGGATAATGATTGACAGTATATTTTTTGATTGACGGCTAATAATAATTCATATTTCTTGTAGGAACAATTTACAGCAATGAGAGATCTATACATGAAGAACGGCCAGGGCTTTGTCTTAGTTTACTCCATAACAGCCCAGTCTACATTTAACGACCTCCTCGACCTTAGGGAACAAATCTTACGAGTCAAAGACACAGATAATGTAAGTATATTACCTATGCTTCCCCAGATTTACCCTCCATGAGCAGATTTGTAGTACTCATACTCATGAAAAAGTATTCGACTACAACTATCGAGTTCTCATCAAGTTCTCATACTCGTACTTTTTTTGTGAAAAAGTACTGGCCTACAAGTATGTCCAAGAGATAAATTCATATTTTTTCTAGCATCTAAGATATTTTGTTTTGTATCATCAAGTAAGACATTAACTCGATACGTAAAATCATTTTTTTGCACTGAACTAATTGAATCAATTGACCTAGAGCAGGACTTGAACCGATATGTACAACCTCTGATTATAGTACCGGTGCTCTACCAACTGAGCCATCTAGCCCTATGCTGGTGGTCTCTCTGTGATATTAAAACCAGATAATTGCATCATCTCATGGTAATCCCCCAGACTGCCGCTTCCCAGGTTTTAGCATTAAATAATGTAGTGTGAACCATGGCTTTATTTACATGGCATATGTGACCTTCTCAGGGGTTGCCACTAACTTTTACCAGTCAAAAAATGTACTTACTACATGTAAGGTTTGACAGTGTTTGATTTTTTTTTTTTTTAAAGTGCACTAGATATACCTTGGCAAGTATCTCCACATTTTGACTGATTTTGACCGTTGTAGTCACAGGAGGGTTATAGACCAATCATTATGTATATAAACTAATGCACAACAACACTTGATGCTGTATTGAGTGAATCTGAGTAACGCACACTCTATTGGTTTTTTTTTTATGTATCTATTTGCTTGTTTTTTAAAGAAAAAAACTAAATTATCTTTAATCTTGAGATTTCTCAGGTTTTTTACAAATCTCCCTGTGCCTCAATTTTGTCTTGAAAGCATAGAAGTAGCCACCAAGGAAAGAAAGAAGCAGCCTGTATTGTGTCCAAACCTCTAGATTCTTGTTTGTGTGGATGTGGAGAGTCTGTAAATCCTCCACAATTATACATTCTGCTACCCATTTTCCAGGATTTTGTTCTTGTGTCAAATCACACCCCTGCTTTAAATAAACTTTAACCCCTGTTTAAGGCCAAGTAAAAAAAAATACCAGTTGATCGTCCTGGTTTTTTCAAAAAGAGGAGGATGAGTGCCTTTTTATTTTTTATTTTTTATTTTTTTCCAAGATGGCCGCCAAGCATTTAAATTCAAAATGGCCACCAATTTTTCAGTTTGAAATCACCGCCAACTTTTTTTTTATAGCTATCGAACAAGTAGTTGAGTAAAAATATTCATGTTAAACAATGTTTTATGTATTTTGTTAAACCCAAGTAAAAATACAAAAAAGGATGCGGCCTCAAAAAAGGATGCGGACGGGGACGATCAACTGGTATTTTTTTTACTTGGCCTAATTCAGCGCTGTTGGAAACTGGTACTTTCACCTCTTTCAAATGGTGCAAAATTACTACCTGGCAAGAAGTACAGGCCATAAGTGCTGAATATGAAAGATCAACAAAAATGCATGGTGCATTTTGAAGATAAGGGCATGTTTCCAAAAGTGCACTGATGGATTTTGGAGGATTCAGGAAGGTTCCTAGCCAGAATACCTAGGGGGTTAGAGTTAAAGTTGGTTTTTATACTCGCTGTGTATTGATATTACTGACTTATTTATTTGGTTATTGGATTGATCGCAGGTACCCATGGTATTGGTAGGGAACAAGTGTGACTTAGAAGATGAGAGGGTTGTTGGTAAAGATCAAGGAGTCAACCTAGCTAAACAGTTTGGCAACTGGTAAGTACATACATGTAGGGGATTTGAAGATGTCACAAGACCTTTATCACACTGCGGCCATCTTGGGCAGATTCCCTGTATACCCCGATGACAATGATAATGATAAATCTCATTAGAGAAAAAGGCACCAGACTATTTTCCCTTCCAGCCTCTGTTTGGTTACATTGATTTGAATGGGGAAAATGGTCTATTATCAAGGTACACTTACACTGTAGGAGTAAGGTTTGTTGTAGCACCATGTAAACAGCCTCTTAGGAATTGTAGTAATTGTTGGTTCTGAGAAGAACCGGGAAGTGAGAAACCCGACGTTTCCATCAGTGTACTCTGGTTGTCTTCAGGAGAGCATACTGACCGAAACATCAAGTGTCTCTCCACTGGGTTTTTCTCAGAACCAACAATTATTACAACTCCTTAGAGACATTACACGGTGCTACCGCAAACCTTACTCCTACTGTACTTCCACCATGCACCAGCTTCAAAATCCTACTCGTACCAATACTGGCATCTGTATGTATGGACAGGTACTGTATAATCATTTTGTTCTTGAAGAGAATCGATGAATCCTTCCTGGGAATACTGTTTATGATTTGCTATAAATGTATTGATAACCCTCATAACTAAAGTTGACTTGATATCGTAAAAGTGTCCGTGAAAGTATCCAGTTGATAATACACATTTTGTCACCCGACACTAGAATGTCATCAATCAATAATTCATATTGATAAAACTGTATGTTTGGAATTAGATATTGTCCATCCAAACCAATCACTTGGCTTATTTTTAAAGATGTAATTGTATGTGTTTTATCGGCAATTGGCGGAATTTAAAAATTGGAATATTAAAAAATGTTCCTTTTAGAAATGAGCTCAAATACTTTGAAATGACAATTTCACTAAATTGTCAGAAGCTTGGTTTTACAGTAAAAAAAATAAAATACTGTAAACCCGTACTTCTCAGGATTGCCATTTTAAATGTCATGGGCAATACGTCTTTTAAAGGGACAATATCATCACGGTCAGAGCAGATTTTCAACAGGGCATGGAATCGGTGTCCTAATTTAAGATGTGACACAGTGACTGAAAATTACTGGCTCATTTATGCGGTAATATGCCCTTATACCCATGTGAGGTATTATTTTCAGTGACCGATTTAATCTAACACTAGCACTCCAATTCCATGCCCTTTTGATCATGACGATATTGTCCCTTCAAGCTAGGTTCGTACTGTCGCATAAAAAAAAATAATAAAATAAAATTAAAAAAAACTTTTTTTTGTATACCCAGCACCTTCCTTGAGACGTCTGCCAAAGCTAAGATCAACGTTGATGAGATATTTCATGATCTGGTGAGACAGATCAATCGTCAGACGCCAGATCCAAGACGGAAGGCTAAGGCTAAGGGCAAGAGCAGCAAGAAAGGAGGTTGTGTCTTGGTGTGAGGGGCTTCTGTAGGTGCTTTGCATGCTTTATGGGGGGGTGAGTACACAATTCTTACATATCATCAGCTTGATAGGATTACAAATATTCATCTCATTGAAATCTTTGATTTTCACATATTCATAAATGGCCAAGACAGTCTGATTGGACGAAGTGTTTTAAAGGGACAGTCACAGCAGACTTTCAAAAGGGGCATGGAATCGGTGACCTAGTTTTTAGATGAACTCGGTGACTGAAAAAAAATGAACTAGCGCACGCTTGCCCAGATAACAGGTCACGCTAAGTTCATATTACCGTGTCATCTGCATGAATATAAATACTATGCACCTACGGTTTTATGATATTATCTTGGCCAGTGTGCACTCGTGTGAAATTAATTTTAGTCACCGAGTTAAATCTTACAAGGACACCGATTTCATGTTGATTTCTTCCTGCCAAAAGTCTCCTCCGATCGAGACGATATTGTCCCTTTAACGGTGGAATAAGGACCGGCTGCCGGTGACAACAACCAGCCAGGAAATATGTCAGTATGTTGCCAAGTACGCGCCACGCCGGAATGAACCAATCGGAGTGGAGAGGTTGATATCACGTGACGTGAACTCACTGGGCCAAGTTGGAATGTCATCCGTTCTCAAACGTGGGATTTGTCAAATTCTTTCTGGCTCTTTTTCAATACAGATGTTCACTGCATATAAACGAAATCAAAATGGGGCATTTTTGAATGGGAAAAAAAGTTTGACAACCATTGAATTTAAAGTATGTTTCGGACTCTTTTCAAGACAAATGACACTGGATAGTGAATTTTTTTTGAAAACTAAATCAAGGCAGGTATTTATGAAAGGGAATAAAAGTTTGACAACCATTGAATTTAAAGTATGTTTCTGACTCTTTTCAATACAAATGACACTGGATAGTGAAATTTTGAAAACTAAATCAAGAGAGGTATGTATGAATGGAAATAGACAGTTTGGCAACAATTGAATTGAAGTATATTTTGATTATTTACAGGGGGATTGCTAAAGCCTCATCGGTCATCTAATATAGACTCGGCGTGTTTCTTCATCTCTAGCCTGGTTGTCATACCCAGTCTCTCAATCATCAAATGGATTAGTGTACCAATCAACCAGTAGTTCAGTGGGCGTACAATAGAATCAGTTGATGACAAAGTCTAGGTATTGCCACAATTAAGCAAAATCTCAGGATTATCTAGCTAAAGTATTTAGAAACAGCCAGACATGATTTGTTTCCAGCCATGTACAGTTTTTTTTTTTTATGGTATGGTTTTACCATGGATGCATGTGTCGTCCTTGGGAAGCATGGAACAGTCATCATGATTAAGTATATGTTTATGGTTTACAAATAATGAATATTTCTGAGTGCAATGGTGACAATATTTTCTTCATGAGTTGAAAGATGGAATGTTCCATTCAACCAGGCGAAGGAAAATATTCCCTCCATTGCACGAATGCAAAACATTCATTATTTGTTTTATATAACATCCAAGTGGAGGATAAAAACTACAAAATATACAAGATTGTATTCTGGCATCCACTACTTTATTTTTCGGCTTATGGCGCACGGTTTGCTCGAATGGCTGTGTCTTGTCAAAAGAGGGCATTTTGTACTGCTGTGTAAAATGCATGATGTGGTCTAGCGTGCAATAGATCAGGTGGGATGGAACCAAAATGCACGGTTTATGACGTAGGCCGTGTAATGGTTTGATTAATGAATGCTGCGTGACCTCCAATCAAATGACAAGGATCTGCTTGGGTGTTATATAATTACACATATTGTATTTATTGGCTGTGAATGGGTCTCGGGCAAGTTTTTATCTATATTTCCTTTTACAGATGTATCGCCTGTGGTTTTCTCTATTTTAATGGCAACTTGTGCTTTTCTAAGGCCTCTGGTCCTCTTAGGGCTTCTTGAGCAATCGTTAAACTATTGGCCCAAACTATTCATTAAGTAAAACTTGTAGCTTTGCATGGTGAAGAGGATAAGTGAAGACTAATTGTTGTGACACCATGTGAAATTGTCTATTGAGTAGTAATTAGTTCTGAAAAGAACTGCAGGTTACAACTGGTCGTCTTCAGGAGAATGCAGGACTCGGGAAATATGTCTTCATTAAGCTTGCTTCATTCCTTGAAATCACCCCCAAAAAAATTCGAGCTCGAACTCGAAGCCGTCCTCGCTCGAAAGTTTTTTCGGGTGATGTCGAGTTCGAGCGAGTGACACGCGGGTACCCGTTCCTCGAATGGGTACTTACCTTTAATCATCACTGTAGATACTGTGTGGGAACAGCTTCTGGAAGCAGACAAAAGAAGTGATAATTGACAGTCCTAATACCTCCAAACACCTACTGTAGTCTGAAACATCAATGGCACTGCCACTGCTAATCCTTCACTAATCCGCCCTACACAATAGACAGTAATCCCTTAATAGCCCTTGCGTCTGACCCAGGAGGGTCAGTTTGGCTAGATACAATCAAGCATTGAACAAAACTATCCTCTCAATCATTTGACCATTGAATCATATTTAAATAGTTTAAGGATTGCTCAATGGGCCGTTGTAAGGAATGTTGGCCCAACGGATATTTTATTCTTCATCGGAACGTTGCTATTTGACTTGAGGAAGTGAATACAATTGCAGTAAAATAAATCCTAAGAAACGTGGTTTTACTCTAAATATGTAGTGAATTGAATTTATGGCAGGTCCCGTCATAAATTAATTTTGGCGCTTTTTTTTACGGTTAAACCAAGCTTTTGTCAACTATTTTGCGAAATATCTCCTTTCAAACTATTAGGTAAAACTTGTAGCTTTGCATGGTGAGGATGACAAGTAAGACTAATTGCGGTGACACCATGTGGAATCTCAATTGAGTAGTAATTAGTTCTGAAAAGAACTGGAGGTACAACTCGACGTTTCGATCAGTATGCTCTGATCAGTTTCTCCTGAGGACGATCAGAGCATACTGATCGAAACGTCGAGTTGTACCTCCAGTTCTTTTCAGAACTAATTACTACTGAATTGAGATTCCACATGGTGTCACCGCAATTAGTCTTACTTTTCAAACTGTTAGTTTTCCTTTCTATCAAGAAGTTATCAATGTTCCAATGAAAATGAATATTTCCCGAAATTGCAGATGAAACAGGGTGATGCATCTTTAAAAGTTGGAACGATAGAACATTAAATCCTGTGTAAACATAATGACACCGAGACAGCTGTGGTTAAGATGGGGGTTCTGTAAGATGAGTTTGAATGAGAGCAGGTGCTGTAATTAGGCTAATTAATGGATCAGCTAATTGCCTTGTATTTGACGCTATCGTATAATTACAGCCTTTGTTGAAGCATGCAACGGAGGGGGGGTGGATAATGTTACTCAAGGGGTAACATTGGGACTCGACTCTTATGAGCACTGTGCTAAACAATGTCAGTATTGTCCAGTTTCTAACTCTGCAGTACATGCACTTCAACGTAATGAAACCAGTTGTGTACATGTACATTATAATGAAGCAAGGTTAACATTTGTTTTCATGAGTGACCTTTGACCTCAGCTATGCTGCGGTTCTTGTTCATTATTTAGTGTAGGGGCATGTTATAGTTGCATTACGTATATCTTGTTGCTTTTTTTTCATACACATGGATGCGATCTATTGCATGATATATTTTGATTAAACCTACGTCATCATTGTACATTTTATCAGAAATCTTGATGGATTTCCTTTTAACTGTTCTAGACAAAGTGAAAATAACAATAAGACCAAGAAATAAGGTCTGCAGTTTCTGATCTCTGCATGCGTCGCCTCAGACCCGCTCATTAGTTTCTTTCTTTTATGATACGAAACAATGTCCAATTTGCAGCCAAAATTGCTGGATCAATTGGAATTCTGCTGTGCTGTGTTTGAACCAGTTTGCGTCAGGAATAAAAAAGTTTTTCTGGGCCCCTGTGCGGGTTTTTTTTTCCCACACACACGTTAATGGAAGCTTCCACAGCGCGTGGCCTCGTCTTCCGAGCTTGTCACCGTACACACGTGGCTCAACCGGGCATGCATACAAATATTCTGGAGTTTCCTCTCTCCGATCCGTGGTGCAAAAAAAAAATTGCGTGTATACACGGCCTCCGACGCGAACTGGTTAAACAACATTTTTCCACATGGGGGATTACGAACATTTGCCCGATTTGGTCTGGTTCCATTTACAACATTATACATGTATCACACCAAAAAAAATTACCGAAAAAGAAAAAAGTGTCACCACAATGATTTTGAAGCTGACCAATGACCAAGAACCGGAGACTTTTTTTTTATTTGGCCTAATCCCATGTAGCAGTGTTTAATATTTGATTAATTTATTGTGGAAACTTACTTTTTTAATTTACTCTAAATCTCTAGATTTAAAACTGATCCACTCAATGCAGCAACAATGAATCAATTGACGATACACTTGTTGATATTAAATCATACTTCACCCATTGCCTTTGAATGATTCATGTTTCAATTGTGATTCCACTTTATTTGTTCATGGAGAGCGTAGTCCTATTTTTATGAAGGTTTTTCTAATGTATTTTAGCTTACATCTTAATCATTGAAGAACATATGGAGTGGCATGTTTAGACGGAATAACTCCATATGTAGATGGCGGTACATTGTCAATCTCTTTTATTAAAGGGACAGTATCGTCACGATCAAAGCAGATTTTCAACAGGGCATGGAATCGGTGTCTTAGTTTACGATGAACACAGTGACTGAAAATGACTGGCTCATTTATGCAGCAGCAATGGTAATATGACCTTATCATGTTGGTATTATTTTCAGTCACCGAGTTAATCTAAAACTAGCACTCCGATTCCATGCCCTGTTGATCGCGACGATATTGCCCCTTTAAGCCTTAACTAATAATGAAGATACAGCTTTATGAACCACAATGTACTACACAATAACATCCGATGTTAATTACAATCGCAAGCATTCTGAGAATATTCGCTCAATCTACTTGTAAAGCTAGAAAACCACACATATTTCAGCTCATTTGATTATTTGTGTCTTTATATTTATTGGGGGGCATTGTGAAGGTTTGATTTTAAAAGCACAAATAACCTTGATGTGTTTATTTCAGAATTGTAATTAAGAGGGATTAATTTCTGAACGGTTTAAAAAATAAAATGCTGTTTTAGCTTAATCATTATTTATGCAATAAACATACCTCTGTTCAATGGACCAATGCAATGAATGTAATTGGTAGCTAACAACCCCATTGTTTGATCCAATTAAACTCCATCGCTTTCTGTGTATTTGCTGTAAATAAATACGCACATTTGTGAGCCGCAGTTCTTAAGAATCTAGGCCAGATTATACGCAATTATCAGTATCATGTTTTTTGTTTCAATTTTCTTCCAATAATGTATTTTCAAGATACAGTTAGCCAATATATGTGTATGCCTTGAGTTCAAGTGATGTTCACCACTGATATTTGTCACCCGCTATGGCAAAACTCGAAACTTCTCGGCATTTACCATAATGCGTAACAGCCATGAAAAGGTCAAAACCTGACCCCAGGGACCAGTTTGAGATTTTCATGTCGCCATATAGTTAGAGCATCTTCTCTAGATTTTGATGGAAAAAGAAAATTCCTGAAATGTTGTAGGGAACATTGTTAATTTTCACGATAAATTTGGGAGGTCACTCCGAAAAGTTGGGTCCGAGTTTAGGGTTTTGCCAGAGCCAGTCACATAATGTACTTGACTCATGTAATCATTAGTCGGATATTCACGAACAAAGTGACATTTAATTGTTTGTGCACGAACCATTGGTACGAGTGGTTCCTTGCACAAACCCGTGTGGGCCAATGAGTGATAAGTGCTTATAGCTCATGTACGTTAACCGTTGGCCAATAGAAGCGCCTGTGTGAACTGCTGGTGACTGCGTGCGCTTCTATTGGCCAACGGTTAACGTACATGAGATATAGGCACTTATTGGCCCACACGGGTTTGTGTACGAACCACCCGCACCAATGGTTCATGCACAAACAATTAAATGTCACTTTGTTCGAGAGTGTTCGATGTAATTCAATGGATATTCTATAGTGGATAATACATGTACGTGCATCTTGGTAGTGGGGTAGAAATACAAACGACCTTGAAGACAAGACATTTTATCATTCTGAAGATTGTCTTCATCAGGGGCAATAGATCTTTATCATGCTGCAGCCATCTTTGTAAGGTTCCCCGTGTACGCAATCACAATTGTAGCACTGATGCTCAGTGCACTCAGTACACGAAAGGGACCAGACTACTTTTCCTTCCAGCCTCACTTTGGTCACATAGATTTGTATGGAAATAATAATAATAAAAAAAATAATAATAAAATGGCTGCTCTGGGATAAAGGTCTATAGGTTTCAATCATAATGCTGTTCCTTCCTATCAGTATATGGGTAATTCCGTGGTTACTCACGTTACATCTTTGAGGTTTTGGGCCCCGCTCTTAATATAAACTGAGCATCAAAAGAAACTTATAAAATCTTTGGAAGGACACTCATTAAAATCCTCCACGGAAAAATGAAAAATATTTGAACACGGGTGATTGAGGCAACCTCTTGTTTATTGACATGTGCTTGGTAAAGATTACTGAAGTTTACCCGTGTTCAAATTTTTTTCATTTTTCCGTGGAGGATTTTAATGAGTGTCCTTCCAATGATTTGATAAGTTTCTTTTGATGCTCGGTATATATTACACTCGTCAGTTTTTTCTCAGTAGTTGCATTATACCCAGACATTATTCAGCACAAAATAAGAATTTCAGAAATTTGTTGTATGTATAACATGCTGTATAAGACAAAATTCGAAAAATGTCCGAAAAATTCGACGTGAGTAACCAGCCTTTTTCTCTTATGCAGCGTACATAATAACACATTTCTGAAATAATTTTTTGTGCTGAGTAAGGCCTAGGGATAATGCAACTGCTGTCAAAACACTGATGAGTGAAATAATTATGGCATTAAGAGTGTGGAGACCAGTACCTCAAAAATGTAACGTGAGTAACCATGGAATTACCCACATGGAGATGATCACATTACGGAATCATGATGAAACACAATCAAGTAATGTACCATTGCTTATTATACATGGATGTTCTGTTTGATGGGCACAAAGATATTGGACAGGAAAGAGGGAATTTTTACGATAGTTCTTTAAAAGTAAGGACAAAATCATGCCACCAAGGAATCCAGAAAATGTTTTTCAAGGGAATTAACATTTTGTAGTGATAATTTGAAAGAAAACGCATTGGTGAATACATATATTATTTGGTTTTGTGCTCCAATAATGTATCTAAGATGGTGGATAACATGATTGTTTACTCAATACACACGATGAAAATTATTGAAGTTTTAGTGAGACGCTTCACAGTCTAAATTGTTCGTAAGATCGCATACTTTATGTTCTCTGATGATGTGGTTGTAAAGCAGCGTTTTGAATGATGTGATGCCGTGTATTAAACCAATGGGAGAGAGTGACATCAGAATCAATGTATACTCACTGTAGCTTTGTAGTGATTTGTAATTTATTATCTTAGCAAGTGTATTGGAGGTGACAAGTAATATCAAGATAGCTACACTAGTTCGCCAGTAATCTCTGTTTCATGAATGCTTCATTAATAGTACTGACCGCCAGTCACCTCAGAAATCCTAAGTAAATAGAAATGAAACATTACCTGTTAAACATTTGAACATAGTATAAACCGTGAAGATTATGACTCTGTCAGAAATATGCCCATTGTCATCGAGGGCAAATCTATTCACGATTGGTTAATGGCGATCACTGCTTTGAATGATTCATGTGATATTTATTCTCGTCATTTACTTGTTTGGAAAAAAAATAAAGCATCTTTAAGTTTGCACAGACTATGATTTATATTTCCAATATGCAATTTTCACAATCGGGTTTCACTAATTCTCTTCTAGCCCTGCCTGCTTCTGTCGCAGTACATTTGAAAACTAGAACATGAAAACCATCAGTAAGCCACATGTTTAGAATCCGAGTCTGCATGTGTCTAATTAAAGCAAGTAATGAATGAGAATGATAACGGAGGAATCATCTGTAAACAAATAATTACTCTATTGTAAATAGATCTTTTTTGTTTTCTTCTGTATAAACTTTTTTTGTTTTGTTCTGTTCTTAACATTGTAAACATTTGATTGTATTGTAGTTGTTGATAAATATATTATTTCTGTTTGCTACTTCTCTGATCAGCATGTGAATGACCACAATCTTTGCCATTTGTTTCAACATTGTGGTCAACCAGTCATGTCACAAGCCTTGGTAGTCATGTCACAGGCCTAGAGTGATCTCAAAGACCTTGATTCATCTCAAAGACCTAGAGTCATCTCAAAGACCTAGAGTGATCTCAAAGACATTGAGTCATCTCAAAGACCTAGAGTCATCTCAAAGATCTAGAGTCATCTCAAAGATCTAGAGTCATCTCAAAGACCTTGAGTCATCTCATAGGCCTAGAGCCATCTCAAAGACCTAGAGTCATCTCAAAGACCTAGAGTCGTCTCAAAGGCCTTGAGTCGTCTCAAAGGCCTTGAGTCGTCTCAAAGATCTAGAGCCATCTCAAAGGCCTTGAGTCATCTCAAAGACCTAGAGTCATCTCAAAGACCTAGAGTCATCTCAAAGACCTAGAGTCATCTCAAAGACCTAGAGTCCTAATCGATATCAGAACAGATTATATACGTATTTTAGCTTTGTTCTCTAAATGATACAAAAGTTGGGAAAGATGTTCACTCAATTACATAGTGTCTCTCAAATATTTACAACTACATACAAGCATTTGTATTTTGAAAGGGCTTCAAATTAATATGAATAGTAAACTTTCAACAGGACTTGGAATTGGTGTCCTAGGAAAACTCAGTGACTGAAAATAAATATTATTATGCAGCCACTAGCTCATTACTTATGCATCAGCCAAGATAATTTAATCTTGTCGTGCCCTGTTATCTAGGCCAGCGTGCGATTGTGGGGTACTATTTTCACTCACTGAGTTCATTGTAAACTAGGACACCGTTTCCATACCCTGTTGGAAGTCCGCACTGATCGTGACAACACTGTCCCATCAATCTGGAAAATTATTTAATAACCGGACTAGATATGACGGCATACATGTATGCAAATTTGTATTTAACTGTTGTGTGTAGCTCTTGCTGTTACTTTTATGTGTACGCCCTAACAGCAAATAAATTGCAATTGATTGGTGCATTATTCAATATCTGGCCATGTAGTAGGATTATTATATAACACCATATACATTGTAATCTCTATAGGATTCTGTGCAGATCTGTCAATAGATCTAACATGATATAACCCAACAATGCACTACGGGGGAAAGTCTTCTGACAACACCTTGTTTATCTATTTAATGACATTGTGGTTTATAGATAACTTAACATTTTTACAAATTGTAAACATGAATTAATTCTTAAAACAGCCTAAAATAAAAGAAGTAGCAAATTCTAAATAAAGAATTCAATGTTTTGGTTTCAGTCTCTGCCTTTTGAGTAATTGTGTTGAGAATAATTAACAAAATAACCCACACTGGTCTACATTACTTTGTGACAAAATTATAATATTTCAGAATAGTAGACTTGAGTTGGTGACTTTTTGGGGGGTACTTGTGACTCGGACAAAAATTACTTGGTTACACAGCTCTGGAATATTTACGTTTCTTTAACATTTACAGACTTATTACAAGATTATAATGTTAAAATATGGACAATATTGTAAAGATTAACAGGGCATGGAATCAGTGTGCTAGTTTTAGATTAACTCAGTGACTGAAAATGACACCCCATAATTATGATAAGTTCAGATTACAGTTGCTGCTGCATGAGCCAATAATTTTTCAGTCACTGTGTTCATCTTAAACTAGGACACCGATTCCATGCCCTGTCGAAAGTCTGCTCTAATCGTGACGATACTGCCCCTTTAAGCTGCCACAATATCCCAGTCTTAATGGTTATCAAACATCTGGTCTTTTAAACATGAACTGGTCTTAAATAAATGTCTGGGGTATTTATCAATCTGGGGTATTAAAAGTACAATATTTTCATGATCAGAGCACACTTTCAACAGGGTATGGAATCAGTGTCCTAGTTTAAGATGAATACAATGACTGAAAATTACTTGCTCATAATGATACGTTCACATTATAGTCACTGCTGCATAAATGAGCCAGTAATTTTTCAGTCACTTTGGTCATCTTAAACTAGGACACCGATTCCATGCCTTGTTGAAAGGCTGCTCAGATCGTGACGATATTGCCCCTTTAAATCCATTTCACACTAATTTACTGAATGATAATTACTATAAATATTTAAAACAATTCTGATTGATCCAGTGATTATCACACAAGGGTTCAATAATTAATGGCCAAAAATATTTCAATATCCTAGTCCCAATGGTTATCAATATCTGTCCTGTGATTTTTTAGGATTTTTAATTTTTTTATTTTACAAATCTCCCTTTTCTTGAAAGAAGAGAAGTACCCACCAAGGAAAGAAAGCAGTATTGTATTGCGTTCAAACCTCTAGTTTCTTATTTGTGGGGATGTGGAGAGTAACGAAAACAGGAGGTTCAGGGGGCTTTGTCCTCTAGACCAAAGGGAGACCCGATTTATCAGGATTTTTTTACTTTTGTCAAATCACACTCATGTAATTGGTCTTAAATAAATGTTTTAAGACCGATAAAAAAAATACCAACATGTCTAAACTGTCTGGGGGATTAACTAAATGCTGGTGTGGCTAGAGTCACAAGAGATGAATTAAACTTTACACTCAAGGCTAATGAAAACACACTCTTCCAGGCAAATTTTGTCTAATTAACTGACAATTAGAAGTTTGACATCATGAGTCAATCAGTACACCATGTCCCATTATATTTGTGTCATGCTGTCAAGAGCATAGCACTAAATAATATAAATAGTTGACATTAATATATAAAAAAATATGAAGGATAGTATCGAAGGCTTAAAACCAGAACTTGTCATGTCCATGAAAAAAATGAGTTTAAAAGTTTGAATCTTTCTGAAAAATCAGAAACTCCCCATAAAAACATTTTAGGCAAAAGTGGACATACCCAGTTCTGGTTTACGCTCTCGGTATGTACTTCTACAAAAAATATCTTAATTTTTGTTTTGGTTGGGAAAGGTTATTGTGATCAATTTGTTTTGACTTTGCTAATTGTTTTGTTTAAAAAAAAGTGGTTAATTACAAAGATTACTCCTTGTGATTTTGGGTGGAAAATACAAAGTTGATACCTTGTATTAGGAATCCTACAATCCTACAGGATTAACCCTTGTGATTTTTTTGGGGAAAATTCTTTGGGGAAAAATATATACATAACAGCAAAAGAAACGTCACCCCCTAAATTTTGATAAGTCTGAAAACATGTTTAGCTTATGTGTCCTCAGACGTCATGCATGACGAATTTTGAGGTCAACCAAATTTGCCACATTGTGTTCGTGTTACACTCCATACTCATAATATTCTTCATAAAACAAATTATATTAATTATAAAATGAAAATAATAAATATTTTTAGGGGTGACGTTTCTTTTGCTGTTATGTATAATATACAATTAATGCTTACTCTTTTGATTTTGGGGGAAACTATCTGTTAAAGGTTTGTCCAAATTATGTTGCATTTTGCGAAATTGTTCCCCCCCACCCCCCCCCCCCCTTGATGCCACATCAGATGGATACCATAGCATATTCAAACATTGATGACTGTTGATCTATTTGTTTTCTTTGTTAATGATATTAAATCATTTTGTTTTGATGTATACAGCATCCTATGGCACAGAGGACACTCAGTGGTATCCCGTATTACTAGGATGTAGCCAATCTGCAGGAGGACTCTGGACACGAGCCACATCAATATCGATGATGAATCTGTATGTGCAGAAATCTTTCTCTGTTTTATTTTATTTTATTTTCCTTCATTGGCAGACATTTCCAAAGTGAAAATTTCAAAAGGGCATTTCATATTTTGACCAAGATTATTATTTTCAATGAAGTAGTGAAAACAAGGGCAAAAGCGGTGGGACGCTTAGTAAAATAAATAGGGAGAGACTTAAAAATGTATGGAATATTTATAAAAGTGGAGACAAAAGTAGGAGAGGGAGAAATGACCAAAACTGTCATCCAAATACATATATAAGTGTTCTCACACTGATTTATATTTACAATATGCTTATTTTGGTCTTAAAATAGAAATGCTCTTTTCTATCTCCTAAATTGAGGCCCTAGTGACTTTTCAATTCACATAGTATTTTTTGAACATAGTATTTTTTTGAACTTTAAATTAAAGGACTTGTGATAATTGTCTTAGAACATTAATTTGACTGGGGGAAGGGAGTAAACCAATTTAGATAATATGTGTATTATGTGCAGAATAACCAATCAAAATTTTTATTTTTTTTCTTAATATTATTTTTTTACCGCATGAAAAATTCAAGGGGGGGAGGTGCTTCTATGGACCCTATCCCGGGGCCAAAATCACTTTCTGCACAGCAGATTTAAAATAGGGTTAGGGTTAGGGTTAGGGTTAGGGTTAGGGTTAGGGTTAGGGTTAGGGTTAGGGCTTTTTAATAATAATAATAATAATAATAATAATAATAATAATAATAATAATAATAATAATAATAATAATAATAATAATAATAATAATAATAATAATAATAATAATAATAATAATAATAATAATAATAATAATAATAATAATAATAATAATAATAATAATAATAATAATAATAATAATAATAATAATAATAATAATAATAATAATAATAATAATAATAATAATAATAATAATAATAATAATAATAATAATAATAATAATAATAATAATAATAATAATAATAATAATAATAATAATAATAATAATAATAATAATAATAATAATAATAATAATAATAATAATAATAATAATAATAATAATAATAATAATAATAATAATAATAATAATAATAATAATAAAACACAAAAATTACAAATTTCACCAGATCACATCACCTTTTGACGAAGTGCCTCTTTTATATGAATTCCATGCAATGTTGTTTTAATGGAACAGCGCTGTTACAACATTATTCATAAAAAAAGGTTTTCAATCGCGCCCATTTGGTCCACAAAAAATATAAATAAAAATATCAAGCCATCGACCTGAAGCAGATTTCTAACACCTGGCCATTTCTAGGGGGGAGCAGAGGAGGAAATGTTAATAATTAATATGGGGGATAAACATTGACAGTAACGCCCCTCCCGCCCCGTCATAATTACTGGGGGAGGGGGAATGTGATTACGTTCCCTCCAAAAGTGGCTATCTTCTCACGGAACGGCTAACTAGTTGTTGACTGCAAGCTATTAATTGGGCCAGAATTGCCACTTGTGAGCCACGGATTCCCAACTGCGAATTCAGACGAGGTACAGAGCGACACAATTGGTTTTTCAAATTGGGACAGTAAATGTACCAACTGCATGCCTTTAATTAATATTTTATTTATTTATTTTTGTTTCGATAATTCATTTCATAACTAATTCGTGTCTAATTAGACTGTGTTTTAAGGGACAATTTTTCATATTTTTCTACACTATTTCCCGCATTTTGTTTACTTTTATGTACAAAAAGGGGTTCGCTATACACAAAATCTGCCAAACATCTCTTATAAATATGACATTTTTATGTGATAATTAATCATAAAGATCATGTCACTGACCACACTTAATTTTCGCTACTTTCATACACAAATAATTTTTTTTTAAATATTCATAAGGTTCACACTTTTTGAACAAAAAAGGAAAACATGCCTGAAAAAGTGTCGAAAAATATGAACATTTTGTTCCTTTTGTGTTTGGTTCTATTTTTCTTATAGTGAACCCCTTTTTGTACAAAAAAGTAAAAAGAAAACGCGTGAAATAGTGCATAAAAATATGAAAGATTATTCAAGTAAACACAGCCTTATCATACACTTCGCTCGGTCAAACTATTACTTTGTGTCGTAGAGGGCGCTACTCAAGAGGGTGCTGCTCAAGAGGGTATCAAAGTATAAACATCCCTAAGAATTGAGCCCATTGCCCATACAGTACCACGAAATGCCTTGTGCAAATCAAACTCAGTTTTGAACACTTTGGGTAATGAAGACCATCATAGTATCCACCCATAATTATAAAAAATGAATAAATAAATAAATAAATAAATAAAGTTTTCAAGTAGAAGTCAACCTTTGAATTAAGTCATCAATCAATTGCTAGCACAAGTTGTCAATTCCAAATATTCCGCAAATGTTCATAAAATATTCATGTATTTTTTAAAATTTGTTCTAAAATGTTCAGAGGTGTTAACTGAAATTGGAATACCCCCCCCAAAAAAAAATAATAAATAATAAATAAATAAAATTTAATGAAACAATTCATCCTTTTTGAACGTAACAGACTAACAAAAGAATCTTTCACTCGCCTGTAAACGAAAAACGAAGCCATGTGTACCCTTCGAGTGGGAGTTTTTTCCCATATATAATTATATTCCGCAAATGTTCATAAAATATTCATATTTGTTTAATTTGTTCTGAAATGTTCAGAGGTGTTCACTGAAATTGGAATACCCCCCCAAAATAATAAATAAATAAATTAATTAATTAATTAATTAATTAATTAATATATAAACATTTCCATATATACAAATATCCTCCATAATGTTAATTTCTTTTTTGTTAAAAGCCATTAATTATTATTTTTGATATGAGATTTAACGGAGTAAATTTCACTCGCCCCATATTTCTCTTGTTTCGCTGAATTACTTTGAGTACTTTTCAGGCCACCAACATGTCTCATTTTAAATTTAAATTTTAAAGATTCAATTGTAAATTTTGTTTCATTATCTACTTAATTCACTTGTCCCAGTTCATTGTATATATTGTACTTTCCTGTGTTAATCTGTGATTGATATATTGAATAAAGGAAGTTGTATAGTTTCAACGCAACAAAAAAAATAAAAAAAATTAAAAATAAATAAATTAAAAAAATAAAAATAAATAAATAAATAAATAAATAAATAAATAAATACTTTTTTTTATAACTTTTCCAAGGAAAACTTTATTTCAAAATTCTTTGAAATAACAGCATATAATTATACAAATATATACAAAATTAAAAGAATTATAAAGAAACACATTCGGTACCTTAATTAACAGTAGTAAGTTAAACATGTAAGCCAGAGCAAATACTTTAACTAAGGATGCCGTCAAGCCAAGTTGCTACTGTCGGTAGCTGGATGCCCCAAGTCATTCCAAAAGGTAGCAACAAGGCATAAGACGGGGAAAACCAATTACATTCAAAATAAACGATAAGGAGGGGAAAGGGGGGTTTGAGGGTAGGGGGTAAGGGGAGGAGGAATGGGGCCCACTGGCGTCTGGATGTGGACACATCGTGCCCACTGCCAGTAAGGTCCCGAGTGGGAAAAGATCAAGCCACCGGGGTGGGCGGTGATAAAAGACACCACGTCCCGTTTTTGAGACTTATTATTAGGAAAAATGACATTTTTTCAAAATGATTAATACTTGCTGGAGAGACGTAACAGAGTGCCTAGAACACATTTGTGGTAATTTGAGTGGCCTATCTTTCCAACTTTTTAAGAAAATCAATATTTTATGAAATAATATAGGTAAAATTTCCAAATTTTAAACTTGTCCAAACAGGCTGTAACTCGGTGGCTGTATTCTGCAGACACATTGGTTCATTCTGTGTAATTTTGAAGCCAATCGGAGACATTTTTTTTTCGAGGTGAAAAAAACGACAAGGGGTACCCTTGTCGTTTTTAAATTAGCCTAAAAATGACATTTTTTGAAAATGATTAATACTTGCTGGAGAGACGTAACAGAGTGCCTAGAACACATTTGTGGTAATTTGAGTTGCCTATCCTTCCAACTTTTTAAGAAAATCAATATTTTATGAAAAAATATAGGTAAAATTTCCAAATTTTAAACTTGTCCAAACAGGCTGTAACTCGGTGGCTGTATTCTGCAGACACATTGGTTCATTCTGTGTAATTTTGAAGCGAATCGGAGACATTTTTTTTCGAGGTGAAAAAAACGACAAGGGTACCCTTGTCGTTTTTCCAAATTAGCCTAAAATGATATTTTTTGAAAATGATTAATACTTGCTGGAGAGACGTAACAGAGTGCCTAGAACACATTTGTGGTAATTTGAGTGGCCTATCTTTCCAACTTTTTAAGAAAATCAATATTTTATGAAATAATATAGGTAAAATTTCCAAATTTTAAACTTGTCCAAACAGGCTGTAACTCGGTGGCTGTATTCTGCAGACACATTGGTTCATTCGTGTAATTTTGAAGCCAATCGGAGACATTTTTTTTTCGAGGTGAAAAAAACGACAAGGTACCCTTGTCGTTTTTTTCCAAATTAACCTAAAATGACATTTTTCAAAATGATTAATACTTGCTGGAGAGACGTAACAGAGTGCCTAGAACACATTTGTGGAAATTTGAGTGGCCTATCTTTCCAACTTTTAAGAAAATCAATATTTTATGAAATAATATAGGTAAAATTTCCAAATTTTAAACTTGTCCAAACAGGCTGTAACTCGGTGGCTGTATTCTGCAGACACATTGGTTCATTCTGTGTAATTTTGAAGCCAATCGGAGACATTTTTTTTTCGAGGTGAAAAAAACGACAAGGGTACCCCCTTGTCGTTTTTTCCAAATTTGGCCTAAAAATGACATTTTTTGAAAATGATTAATACTTGCTGGAGAGACGTAACAGAGTGCCTAGAACACATTTGTGGTAATTTGAGTGGCCTATCTTACCAACTTTTAGGCCAAATTTTATGAACAATTTGAGTGAAATAGTGAAATTAAAAATTGGCCCAAATAGACTATAACTATAACTGGCTTTATTCTGCAGACCGAGTGGTTGATTTTGTGTAATTTAGAAGAGAATTGCAGACAACCTTTTTTCGAGGTGAAAGAAAAAAACGTGGTTTTTGCCAAATTTGGCCTAAAAATGGATTTGTTTTTTAAAATGCCTCCTACTTGTTGGAGAGACACAATAGAGACGCAACATAATGTTTGTATCTGAAGGGGGAAAAAATAAAAAATAAAAATAAAAAATAAATAAATAAATAAAAATAAAAAAATAAAAAAATAAAAATTATTATTGTAAAAAAGTGCGGAGAGTTAGTCAGAGTGTCGACCAGGTATTCGGATGACTCAAAGTCCGTGACACCCCGGCATGATGATCACCATAGCACCCTTCTGGGAGGTCGCTACCCTCCCGGTCCCTCCTTATTCCCTCCCGTCCGTACATTTCCTCCACGCTCAAACCTTCGGGGGAGAGACATGGCGGTCCCCAAGCCATTGCCGCAGCCAGCAGCTGCCATGTCTCTATGTGTCAGGAGCAGGATTCGAACCCGGACGTACCAGCCTGGAACTGCCGCAATTGACAGCCCAGTGGACTAACGGCTTGCGCCATTTATCCTGTTGGTATTTGGAATTGAATTTAATACTACTTAAATGAATCGTGAGTGCGTAATCATTTAATAATAAAATAGTGCCGTCCCTGGGATTCGAACCTGGGACTCCTGCACCAAACCCATCACCAGCGGGTTGCGCCACCAATACCTTTCGTTACTTTGAGTTGAATTTTAAACTACTTAATATGAAAACAAATAATAATGCAAAGTTTCTTTAAAAAACATTCTGACGTCATCATCACTGCCCTGACAAAACTCGAACACTTATGTTTTTGTAATATCACAAACACTTTCATCTAGTTTCAATTTGTGTTTTATTTAACAAAAATAAATATTACATGAAATAATTCAACAGTTACAACTAAGACCAACAAAAAATAAATAAATAAAAATAAATAAATAAATAAATAAATAAATAAATAAATAAATAAATAAATAAATGGGTGGGGAGGGAGGGAGAGGTGCATTAGACTTCCTTCAGTCTCCATGCTTGTCAATTTACCATACGTTTTGTGTTCCCCCTTTTTACCTTGTGCCACTCCCCTTTTTGAGACCCTCAATCTGTGCCTGGCGTATAGATCGTGTTCAGTGTGCAGTGTGTTAAATTGACACCCGCCTTTACCCTGGAGTTTATTCACATCTTGTATCAATGTGTGACCATAAAGAGAAAGTGTGACTATGTCCTGGACAAATAAAAGGTACTAGTTTGGTATCCATGGAGATGAACTCCATGGATACCAAACTTTGGTTTTATCCCCAAATATTGTGCATAGAAAATAACTTGAATTTAATTATGCACTGACTATAATAAATTCACGGACAATTCCATGCAATTTTTATTTGTTTAATTGTTTTATTAGGCAAACAAAATAATACAATACAAAAATAACCAAAAATAATGAAAAACTTACTTGTTGTCAACCTCCTTGTGTCAATCCTCCATAGAAATGATTTTGGAGAAAAGTACCAACATCATTGATTGCCGATAGAGGAACATTTTAAATTCCATATTATAATAATTAAAAATTATGAATAATCTGAATGAGTTATTAATATTATTAATTTCTGTTGAACAATAAATAAGCTGAAACAATCACCGTTTGTCTGTTTAAAGATGTCTCGCCCGTGTTTTTCGCTAATTTAACGGACATTTTATTTTTCATCTGAACATTGCTAATTTCCTTGAGGAGGTGAATACAAATACTGAATAATGACACATTTCATAAAATAATCTTGAGAAACATAGTTTAATTTTACAGTCAGTACCGAAATAAATGGTGGGTCCCGTCATAATATTCACTTTGACACTTTTGTTACTGTTAAACAAAGCTTCTGACAAACTTTTTTGTGATATATCTCATTTTGTAGTATTTATTATTCCTTTCTTATAGAAAATTATCATTGTTCAAATGAAATTAATAATAATTTTTGGCCAACTATTGATATATCTCATTTTTTAGTATTTTGTATTTTTTTAAATAGAAAATTATCAATGTTCAAATGAACACGGTAAAAAAACACGGGCGATCATTTAATGCATATCTTAAATTATTATACACTGGTCAACAACTATTCCCATACTAACAACTATTCCCATACGTGTACACATGTACATGTAGATCTTGAAAGAAAACTAGAGCCAATCAACAATTTTAAGCATCATTTCCATTCTCAGTGACCCATAATTAGTCAAGTTTGACTTCATTTGTTTTGGAAGCATTTTGGCTGTAGACCAGTGTTATAAAGAGAGTTAGTATACCGGTAACCATAGAAACTACTTGTGTACTTTCCACGCTTTAAATACTTGACAAAATCCACCAATTTATCTGTAATTTTGAGTGCAATAGCTCTCTATCCGCAGATGTCTTAGTCTACATATCGTTTATGTATTTGTTTGTCTGTCTGTGAATATCTGGATGAATGTCGGTCCTTCTATCTCTCTTTTGTCTGTAGCCTACTTATTTTGGTATTGCATCTAAGAACCTTTAGGCCAAACAAAAAAAATCTCCGGTTTCTGGTCATCGGACGGCTTCAAAATCGGTGCGGTGACGCGCTTTTTTCGGTCATTTTTTGCCAACAAGGAAATAAATACGTGATAAAAAAAAGTCGTTTAAAAAACAGCACGGAAGAATTCCAATCGATCCAGCAATTTTGGCTGCAATTGGACATCGTTTCATAGCAAAAGTAGAAGAAGAAGAAAATTAAAAATGCCGACGCGCGGGTCTGAGGCGACGCGCGTGGAGACCAGAAACCGGAGACTTTGTTTGCCTTATCTACGTAAATTGCCACTTTTACTCGCTTAGTTTGATTAATAGTTTTTGTAAGTACATATTTTTTTATTCCGTTTGCCATATTTAGACTAATTTATTTTATCAAACACGCTGCTTTATAATTTGGAAACCGCGAATGAACCCAGACACAAGCACGGCTCCCATTCACTTATACACACGGGACACCGTCGGCAAACCGGCGAGCGCAACCTCTGATATGGCTTATTTTTAACAAATGCCGCTCCCATTCACTTATACACACGGAACACCGCTAGCAAATCGACGAGCGCAACCTCTGATATGGCTTATTTTTAACAAATGCCGCTCCCATTCACTCGTGCACACGGGACACCGCTAGCAAACCGGCGAGCGCAACCCCAGATATGGCTATTTTTTTAACAAGTTACACACACGGCTCCCATTACAAACGCGTGTGTTAAAAAACAGCCATATCTGGGGTTGCACACGCCGTTTTACTAGCGGCGTCATGTGTGCACGAGTGAATGGGAGCCGCATTTGTACAAAAATAGCCATATCAAAGGTTCACATGCGGCGGGCTCTATGTGTAAAGTGAATGGGAGCCGTGTGTGTGTTAAAAAACAGTCATATCAGAGGTTGCACACGCCGTTTTGCTAGCGGTGTCCCGTGTGTGTGAGTGAATGGAGGAGACGTGTTGGTTAAAAAACGGCCATATTAGATAGAGGTTTACTCGCGGCGGCCTATGTGCATGATTGAATGGGAGTCGTGTGTAGATAATTACTGCCATATCAGGGGTTTCAATTGAAGTTTCAAGTAGGTTTTTACACTTGCGGATGTTGTATTTGATTGAGTGCATATCAGCAGTTTTTGTATAAAGAAGTCATTTCACAGTTTTTTTGTAATTTTTCCCCTTACAAATTCACAATCCAATCAGTCATAATAAATCTTTCTCCCTCCCTTAAAAAGTTTACAGGTTATCTAAGCGTAAAATATTTTATTACATTGTGCCCCTTTATAATGTTTAATAAAACAGCCACATTTAGGAAAGAGTACCCACATTCCAAAATTTCGAACTCAACTGCTAATTATTTCACTTTTCACCTCGGACAAAATTATTTCTAGGGGAAGATTAACCCTAACCACCCCATATCCATCAAAATCCTCCAAGGGGCACTTTTGGGGAAAAATCCAGTACTTTCAGACACCAGTGCTTTCACCTCTTCAAATGGGGCAATATTACCACCTGGCAAAAAGTACAGGCCGTATTAGTACTGAATATGAAAGACCAACGAAAATGCATGTTGCATTTTGATAAGGGCATGTTTCCAAAAGTGCACGAAGGATTTTGGAGGATTCAGAAGGTTCCTAGCCAGAATGCCTAGGGGGTTAGGGTTAAAGAAGGTTCCTAGCCAGAATGCCTAGGGGGTTAGGGTTAAAACCAAAGCTTTTCACATAAAAAGTAAATTTTACATTAAAATTTGATTTTTTTTTAAAGTTTTAAATACCAATACGTTACCTTACCTTTAAAGAACTTGTGACTTGTTTACACTTTGCGTGACCTTTAGAGTACCAGGGTGATTTCCCACCGGTCAAAAATGTGTGTATTTGTATGCAGAGTTTGTACATTTTGTAGTTCTCCATATAACATCAAGAAGTGTTTTTAATGTTCAGATGAATAAGATTTGAGATGTAACGTGAAGTGCCTTATTGAAAATCAATCAAATTAAGAAATTTTCTCCTGACATCTCAAAATATCAGATTTTATGGTCTCCTGTCATAGACCAGTGTACATTTGGTGCCCGCCGCATTTGATGTCATTGGTCATATGCTCTATGGGATTGGTAATTCAAAATAACAAAAAGCCGTTGACAATGTTTCATAGAGTAATTATTTTTTGTATGAGTTTGTCTTTTAGGATAGAGAGCACTCTTTCGTAAATTTCGTATTAGAATTAATAAAACAAATCTGAATGCATTTCGCTATTTTCGTAATAAGCTGAAACTTTCACAGGTTGGATTTAAAAAAAAGTATATCTTGATTCAATGAAAATGAAAGTAGGCATACTCATAGAAGCAGTTTTGTCAACATTACCAATGCTGTACCTTCCCTTATGTATATCTTGATTCAAAGAGAGTAAGCATACTCATAGAAGCAGTTTTGTCAACATTACCAATGCTGTACCTTCCCTTATGTATATCTTGATTCAAAGAGAGTAAGCATACTCATAGAAGCAGTTTTGTCAACATTACCAATGTTGTACCTTCCCTTCAATGTACATCTTGATTCAAAGAGAGTAAGCATACTCATAGAAGCAGTTTTGCCAACATTACCAATGTTGTACCTTCCCTTATGTATATCTTGATTCAAAGAGAGTAAGCATACTCATAGAAGCAGTTTTGTCAACATTACCAATGTTGTACCTTCCCTTATGTATATCTTGATTCAAAGAGAGTAAGCATACTCATAGAAGCAGTTTTGTCAACATTACCAATGTTGTACCTTCCCTTATGTATATCTTGATTCAAAGAGAGTAAGCATACTCATAGAAGCAGTTTTGTCAACATTACCAATGTTGTACCTTCCCTTATGTATATCTTGATTCAAAGAGCTAGAGTAAGCATACTCATAGAAGCAGTTTTGTCAACATTTATACCAATGTTGTTGTACCTTCCCTTATGCATATCTTGATTCAAAGAGAGTAAGCATACTCATAGAAGCAGTTTTACCAACATTACCAATGTTGTACCTTCCCTTATGTATATCTTGATTCAAAGAGAGTAAGCATACTCATAGAAGCAGTTTTGTCAACATTTATACCAATGTTGTTGTACCTTCCCTTTAATGTATATATCTTGATTCAAAGAGAGTAAGCATACTCATAGAAGCAGTTTTGCCAACATTACCAATGTTGTAACTTCCCTTTAATGTATATCTTGATTCAAAGAGAGTAAGCATATGGGCGGGGGGGGGGAGGGGAAAGTCTTGGTACCAGTTTCTCATTAAAGTATTTTTATACAGTTTGTACACAAGTTTGGTCAATTCAAATTACCGATTATTTCTGATTCAAGCAAGAAACAACAAACATTTCATGTCTTTAATAAATCTGTTGTATTTTATTCCCAGTACTCGCAGATAATAGTTGTTACTGAACATGTCCACAGTACATTCAATGGGAAAGCGACATCCATTATTTTCAGTCACAAAAATAATGCATCATTTTTTACATAACAATGTACACTTAAGGCAAGTTTGTAATATTTAGTAGGAATTTTAAAGCCTAGATATACATTTTATTTTACAATTTTCAAAAAATAAATGATCAAAATATTGAAGATGCATCGACTGTATTTTTAAAAACTATTTCACCAGTGATTCCAGAGAATTTAGTTTTTAGTCTGAATATTATTACAAAAACATGTTGATCATTGTGATCCTTTTGTTTGTGAACCAGTGATGTCATTTGTTTCATCGTCTATATTGGCAACGACAACAAAATATGCAAAAACAGCAATCCCAAAATGTAGTAAAACATTAACACACAGGACCGTAGCGAAGGATGGGGGAGGGGAAACCCCCACTTTCTCAGTCAGCATTGAGAGCCACAGTCGGCCAAATAAATCATAAAATCAAACCAGTTTATAGAAATAAAAAATCAAAACAGAAAACACTAGGTACTTAAAACGGGGCTTGCTGAATTACACAGACTCTCGGCACAAAGCGTCATGGAGACTTCTGCCGACTTTTAAGTTGAACTTATTATTAGCAAGGACCCTGATTTTTGTTGATGTTCAAGGGGGCGGTTTCACGCCCCGCCCTGCCCCTCCTCGAAAAGTCAGTCGGCAAATTGGCCTCGACGCTCCCCCAAAAGATTCCCTGGCCACGGCCCTATTAATAATCCACACACGATCAAGGGCGCTACCACGTGTTGAAAGTTGGGGGGGGGGGGGGTCCCAAGCAGCCAATAGCAACGTGATCTGCGGGCGAGCGAAGCGAGCACGCCACTAGCAGCTGGGGTCTTGGTTCAATATCACGTATTTCAGCGTGTTGATGGAAGTGTTGCATAATTGTGATGTCATGAATGACATTACTAGGATCATGTATACATAAAGTACCAAAATGTTCCAGAAGTTGGGGAGGTCCACATAAAAGTAGGGGGGTCGTGACCCCGACCCCCCCAGTGGTTGCGCCCTTGCACACTATCACCGAAACGCCTCACACCATTAACAAGTGTCATCTACATCTTTGTCATCTACATCTACAAACTTAAAATAAAACATTGCCTAATTTCTACTTTAAAAAAAAACAACCTCAAAGTTTTACTTCATACGGGAAGTACAGCTATAGTAATAAAAAAAATCATAGATAATTACTTAGAATATATAAACAGAAAACTTAGAATTCTGTGAACACAAATTTCTATAACATGATTTTTTTGGGTAGGATCTTACCAAAAGCCAAAATTTCATCCGCACACTGATCTCACTACTCAAAAACCAAGTCTCAAACAGTCTCATTCAAATCATCATCAAACATAGGATTCCCATTACACAGGGTGTACCAATGATCGGTTCTGACATAATTAAAAGGTGTAACTACCTAAATAAAAACCGAGATAATTACTTTTAAAAGGGCAGTATCGTCACGATCAACATGGCATGGAATCGGAGTGCTAGTTTTAGATTAACTCAGTGATGCCATAATACCCCACATGATGAGGTCATATTACCGTTGCTGCTGCATAAATGAGCCAGTCATTTTCAGTCACTGTGTTAATCTTAAGTTAGAACATCGATTCTATGCCCTGTTGAAAGTCTGCTGTGTGGTTATATCGGCAACCAGATGCCCCAAATTGGCAATCTTCGCATACCCGGGTATCTGTAAACAATTTGTAAAAACACATAAATACTCCCAAAATGTATAAAATAACCAATATGAACACAAGTTTCTCTTCTTTAATTAGAGTCATAATATATTTATGAAAGTCGTTTAAGGGTAATTGGAACCGGAAAAATGGAACCAGGTAATGACAGTTTCGGTCGGGTATTCGGGTATCCGGATACCCGACACAGCCTTAGTAATAATCTCTCTCGAGTTGTGCTCTTACTGTCTTCAGGAGACGGTCAGAGCACAATGACTGAAACGTCGAGTTACCCACAGGTTCTTTTCAGAACCGCGCAACTCAAGAGAGATTATTTCCGCAAACCTACTCTATTATCACTTTCCACTATACAAACCTTTAAGTGTTATTTATCAGTAATTTTTCTTATAATTGACTTATAATTGGGCATCACATATTTAAAATGATGTGATAAAAATTATTGATGGTGAAACATGTAAAATTCAGTCCCAAATGCTATAAATTAAAATCATTGTAATCCCCATAGAAAAACAAAAACAACATACAAATACAATAGCAGCAATTTGAGAAGAAACAATAGTTAATTACAGGATCCCCTATAATGAACACAGTGATAAAAAGCTATTCCAATCAAACACTTCATATAAGAGACCTATATGGAAAATAGAATACAAATCCAGAAATATTTCCCCCTTAAAGGTACACTCTTTTCCTGCTCAGAGAATCTTGTGGTCGGATAGGAAAATCATACCAAGACTGCATCTTTAAGATGGACATATATCGGTCAGGATTAAACATTGCACTTTATGTTTTATAAACAAACAAATTAGCAACTAAAGAATAACATTTCGGATCTAGCATTAACTACTAAGTATTCAGTCTTCTGAAACCCTGTGTCTCACCTTTCCGATCATTTACATGAAATCCAGAACAGAAACATCTATAAACCATTATATTAATCTCAATTCCCTTCTGTTGTTGAGTTATCACTTCCAATACACCTATCCCGCCTGTCGATCAAACAGCAAAGATTAACCAATAGGGTCATGCCTTTCCATGACAACGGTTACTATGTCGGTCAAGCAATTTACTTATATACAGGTGTGTGGTCAAGATATCCAGGTGGGCGGGACTATGTCCAAATCTGCATTGGCATCTTCTTTGGTCTTCTAAAAAAACCTCCTCTATTTCTGCAAACTTGTCTATCCCATGTAATCATTTCCAATCCATATTAGAGATGGTAATGATTTGGAAAACCGCAAATCCTGTCCGTCTTCTATAGCATACGTTCCAATTCTTTAGTCTTCTCAGACAATGTGCCCCACAATTACTTCACGTCAATCCTATGAAATAATTGTTCACGTCGTACAGAAGAAAAAAAAATACAATCCTGATTATCACAAAATCCATCCAATATCTTAATCTATTCCAACGTGAACCGAAATTTGCTGAAACTGTAAATTGCATATTCACAAATTAATACTATCTCTTGTATGCACACAACTCCTTAGATATATAATTACAGTACAAATAATTACAGTATTACCACACAGGCCACCTGTGTATTTTGTTTTTTATGTGTATGATATTTAATTTGGTACCCACTTAATAACCACATGTGACTTGTTCCCATGATACAAGCACAGAGTCGCACAAATGTAATTTCTCTGGGGTGGATTATTAGAAAGAATGATTTTTTGAAACGTTCAAAGAGAGTAAGCATACTCACAGAAGCAGTTTGATTCAAAGAGAGTAAGCATATCTCTTTAAAACAGTAATAATAAAACTTAAGAATGTAGACTGCCCTTCCCCCAATAATAAATAAATAAATAAATAAATAAATAAATAAATAAATAAATAAATAAATAAGTGAAAACTTTATTTGGTATAATTATTTATGGGTTTTTATGGATGGATACTGTGATTAACAGGCATCCCAGATTTGAAATCTTGTTTATTTTAATGGTTATGCGCATAGGCCACCTGGTATTCCCGCCTACTCCATCATGATCGGTGTAAGACATGGTTTATACAAATCCCACATTGTTGTTACCATTCGGTTTTCCCGGTGAATTTCAAACCTTTTTCATTCAATTTCATACCCAACTCAATTTAATTTGATTTGAAAATTAATGTTCCTTTACATCATCATCATTCAAGTAGCAATCTATCGGCATTTAACCCACCTCATCGCCAAAATAATTACATTCTAATTACATTCAGAACCAGTCGCAAGTAGTTGATCAAGTATACAATTTCTTTAATTGTCATTCATTCGTCACATTTTTACTTTCAATTCTAAGGCCTGAGTATGAAATTTCAGGACAGATTCCTTTCCTAACTGTCTCATCTGCCTTGCAAGTCAGCAGATTACAGGCTACAGAAAACAACTCACCCCACGCCCAAAAATAACAATAAAATAATAAA
>CM055820.1:42817756-42838492 GCA_029582265.1 Zoroaster sp. YZ-2022
TAAGTTTTAAGGAGGCCCGACAAATTTATATCCAAATTAAAGCTTAGGTTCTCCTCTTTAGGAAATCACATGACTTTTACATTTAATTAATTTCTTCATACCTTAAATGGCCTCCATGCACACTTAGCCCTCCGCAAAATACGGTCAAAATACGGGCCATAACTCAGGGTAGACAGCCTATATTGTTGTGATTAAAACACAAATACGAATGAAATTATTTCTAGCGACGGTTATAACTTTAAAAGTTTTAAGGGAGGCCGACAAATGTATATCCAAATTAAAGCTTTGTTTCTCCTGTTTTAGGTATTTACATGTGTTTTTGCTTTAGACTTTTTCTTCATAGCTTAAAGGGCCTCCATGCACACTTAGCCCTCCGTAAAATACGATCAAAATACGGGCCATAACTCAGGGTAGACATATATTGTTGTGATTAAAACACAAAAATACGAATGAAATTATTTCTAGCGACGGGTATAACTTTAAAAGTTTTTAAGGAAGGCCGACAAATTTATATCCAAATTAAAGCTTAGGTTCTCCTCGTTTAGGAAATCACATGACTTTTACATTTAGATAATTTCTTCATACCTTAAACGGCCTCCAATGCACACATAGCCCTCCGTAAAATACGTTCAAAATACGGGCCATAACTCATGGTAGACAGCCTATATTGTTGTGATTAAAACACAAATACGAATGAAATTATTTCTAGCGACGGTTATAACTTTAAAAGTTTTTAAGGGAGGCTGGACAAATTTATATCCAAATTAAAGCTTAGGTTCTCTCTCTATTAGGAAATCACATGACTTTTTACATTTAGATAATTTCTTCATACCTTAAATGGCCTCCATGCACACTTAGCCCTCCGCAAAATACTGTCAAAATACGGGCCATAACTCAGGGTAGACAGCCTCAATTGTTGTGATTAAAAGGCAAATACGAATGAAATAATTACTAGCGACGGTTATAACTTTAAAAGTTTTTAAGGGAGGCCGACAAATTTATATCCAAATTAAAAGCTTAGGTTCTCCTCTTTAGGAAATCACATGACTTTTACAATTAGGATAATTTCTTCATACCTTAAATGGCCTCCATGCACACTTAGCCCTCCCGCAAAATACTGTCAAAATACGGGCCATAACTCAGGGTAGACAGCCTATATTGTTGTGATTAAAACACACAAAATACGAATGAAATTATTTCTAGCGACGGTTATAACTTTAAACGTTTTTAAGGGAGGCCGACAAATTTATATCCAAATTAAAGCTTAGGTTCTCCTCTATTAGGAAAACACATGACTTTAACATGTAGACAATTACGACATACCTAAATCGGCCTCCATGCACTGAGCCCTCCGTAAAATACGGACAAAATACGCGCCATAACTCAGGGTAGACAGCCTATATTGTTGTGATTAAAACACAAAATACGAATGAAATTATTTCTAGCGACGGGTATAACTTTAACAGTTTTTAAGGGAGGCCGACATATTTATATCCAAATTAAAGCTTGGGTTCTCCTCTTTTAGGAAATCACATGACTTTTACATTTAGACAATTTCTTCATACCTTAAACGGCCTCCATGCACACTTAGCCCTCCGTAAAATACGGTCAAAATAGGCGCCATAACTCAGGGTAGACACCCGACATTGTTGTGATTAAAACACAAATACGAATGAAATTATTTCTAGCGACGGGTATAACTTTAAAAGTTTTTAAGGGAGGCCGACAAATTTATATCCAAATTAAAGCTTAGGTTCTCCTCTTTTAGGAAATCACATGACTTTTACATTTAGATAATTTCTTCATACCTTAAAGAACCACCATGCACACTTAGCCCTCCGCAAAATACTGTCAAAATACGGGCCATAACTCAGGGTAGACAGCCTATATTGTTGTGATTAAAACACAAATACGAATGAAATTATTTCTAGCGACGGTTATAACTTTAAAAGTTTTTAAGGGAGGCCGACAAATTTATATCCAAATTAAAGCTTAGGTTCTCCTCTTTTAGGAAATCACATGACTTTTACAATTAGATCATTTCTTCATACCTTAAATGGCCTCCATGCACACTTAGCCCTCCGCAAAATACTTTCAAAATACGGGCCATAACTTAGGGTAGACAGCCTATATTGTTGTGATTAAAACACAAATACGAATGAAATTATTTCTAGCGACGGTTATAACTTTAAAAGTTTTTAAGGGAGGCCGACAAATTTATATCCAAATTAAAGCTTAGGTTCTCCTCTTTTAGGAAATCACATGACTTTTACATTTAGACAATTTCTTCATACCTTAATCGGCCTCCATGCACACTTAGCCCTCCGTAAAATACGGTCAAAATACGGGCCATAACTCAGGGTAGACAGCCTATATTGTTGTGATTAAAACACAAAATACGAATGAAATTATTTCTAGCGACGGGTATAACTTTAAAAGTTTTTAAGGGAGGCCGACAAATGTATATCCAAATTAAAGCTTGGGTTCTCCTCTTTTAGGAAATCACATGACTTTTACATTTAGACAATTTCTTCATACCTTAAACGGCCTCCATGCACACTTAGCGCTCCGTAAAATACGGTCAAAATACGCGCCATAACTCAGGGTAAACACCCGACATTGTTGTGATTAAAACACAAATACGAATGAAATTATTTCTAGCGACGGGTATAACTTTAAAAGTTTTAAGGGAGGCCGACAAATTTATATCCAAATTAAAGCTTAGGTTCTCCTCTTTCAGGAAATCACATGACTTTTACATTTAGATAATTTCTTCATACCTTAAATGGCCTCCATGCACACTTAGCCCTCCGCAAAGTACTGTCAAAATACGGGCCATAACTCAGGGTAGACAGCCTATATTGTTGTGATTAAAACACAAATACGAATGAAATTATTTCTAGCGACGGTTATAACTTTAAAAGTTTTTAAGGGAGGCCGACAAATTTATATCCAAATTAAAGCTTAGGTTCTCCTCTTTTAGGAAATCACATGACTTTTACAATTAGATCATTTCTTCATACCTTAAATGGCCTCCATGCACACTTAGCCCTCCGCAAAATACTGTCAAAATACGGGCCATAACTCAGGGTAGACAGCCTATATTGTTGTGATTAAAACACAAATACGAATGAAATTATTTCTAGCGACGGTTATAACTTTAAAAGTTTTTAAGGGAGGCCGACAAATTTATATCCAAATTAAAGCTTAGGTTCTCCTCTTTTTGGAAATCACATGACTTTTACATTTAGACAATTTCTTCATACCTTAATCGGCCTCCATGCACACTTAGCCCTCCGTAAAATACGGTCAAAATACGGGCCATAACTCAGGGTAAACACCCGACATTGTTGTGATTAAAACACAAATACGAATGAAATTATTTCTAGCGACGGTTATAACTTTAAAAGTTTTTAAGGGAGGCCGACAAATTTATATCCAAATTAAAGCTTAGGTTCTCCTCTTTTAGGAAATCAGATGACTTTTACATTTAGATAATTTCTTCATACCTTAAATGGCCTCCATGCACACTGAGCCATCCGCAAAATACTGTCAAAATACGGGCCATAACTCAGGGTAAACACCCGACATTGTTGTGATTAAAACACAAAATACGAATGAAATTATTTCTAGCGACGGGTATAACTTTAAAAGTTTTTAAGGGAGGCCGACAAATTTATATCCAAATTAAAGCTTGGGTTCTCCTCTTTTAGGAAATCACATGACTTTTACATTTAGACAATTTCTTCATACCTTAAACGGCCTCCGTGCACACTTAGCGCTCCGTAAAATACGGTCAAAATACGCGGCATAACTCAGGGTAAACACCTGACATTGTTGTGATTAAAACACAAATACGAATGAAATTATTTCTAGCGACGGGTATAACTTTAAAAGTTTTTAAGGGAGGCCGACAAATTTATATCCAAATTAAAGCTTAGGTTCTCCTCTTTTAGGAAATCACATGACTTTTACATTTAGATAATTTCTTCATACCTTAAAGAACCACCATGCACACTTAGCCCTCCGCAAAATACTGTCAAAATACGGGCCATAACTCAGGGTAGACAGCCTATATTGTTGTGATTAAAACACAAATACGAATGAAATTATTTCTAGCGACGGTTATAACTTTAAAAGTTTTTAAGGGAGGCCGACAAATTTATATCCAAATTAAAGCTTAGGTTCTCCTCTTTTAGGAAATCACATGACTTTTACAATTAGATCATTTCTTCATACCTTAAATGGCCTCCATGCACACTGAACCCTTCGCAAAATACTGTCAAAATACGGGCCATAACTCAGGGTAGACAGCCTATATTGTTGTGATTAAAAGACAAATACGAATGAAATTATTTCTAGCGACGGTTATAACTTTAAAAGTTTTTAAGGGAGGCCGACAAATTTATATCCAAATTAAAGCTTAGGTTCTACTCTTTTAGGAAATCAGATGACTTTTACATTTAGATAATTTCTTCATACCTTAAATGGCCTCCATGCACACTGAGCCCTCCGCAAAATACTGTCAAAATACGGGCCATAACTCAGGGTAGACAGCCTATATTGTTGTGATTAAAACACAAAATACGAATGAAATTATTTCTAGCGACGGTTATAACTTTAAAAGTTTTTAAGGGAGGCCGACAAATTTATATCCAAATTAAAGCTTGGGTTCTCCTCTTTTAGGAAATCACATGACTTTTACATTTAGACAATTTCTTCATACCTTAAACGGCCTCCATGCACACTTAGCCCTCCGTAAAATACGTTCAAAATACGCGCCATAACTCAGGGTAAACACCCGACATTGTTGTGATTAAAACACAAATACGAATGAAATTATTTCTAGCGACGGGTATAACTTAAAAAGTTTTTAAGGGAGGCCGACAAATTTATATCCAAATTAAAGCTTAGGTTCTCCTCTTTTAGGAAATCACATGACTTTTACATTTAGATAATTTCTTCATACCTTAAAGAACCACCATGCACACTTAGCCCTCCGCAAAATACTTTCAAAATGCGGGCCATAACTCAGGGTAGACAGCCTATATTGTTGGGATTAAAACACAAATACGAATGAAATTATTTCTAGCGACGGTTATAACTTTAAAAGTTTTTAAGGGAGGCCGACAAATTTATATCCAAATTAAAGCTTAGGTTCTCCTCTTTTAGGAAATCCATGACTTTTACATTTAGACAATTTCTTCATACCTTAAACGGCCTCCATGCACACTTAGCCCTCCGTAAAATACGGTCAAAATACGGGACATAACTCAGGGTAAACACTCGACATTGTTGTGATTAATACACAAATACGAATGAAATTATTTCTAGCGACGGGTATAACTTTAAAAGTTTTTAAGGGAGGCCGACAAATTTATATCCAAATTAAAGCTTAGGTTCTACTCTTTTAGGAAATCAGATGACTTTTACATTTAGATAATTTCTTCATACCTTAAATGGCCTCCATGCACACTGAGCCCTCCGCAAAATACTGTCAAAATACGGGCCATAACTCAGGGTAGACAGCCTATATTGTTGTGATTAAAACACAAAATACGAATGAAATTATTTCTAGCGACGGTTATAACTTTAAAAGTTTTTAAGGGAGGCCGACAAATTTATATCCAAATTAAAGCTTGGGTTCTCCTCTTTTAGGAAATCACATGACTTTTACATTTAGACAATTTCTTCATACCTTAAACGGCCTCCATGCACACTTAGCCCTCCGTAAAATACGGTCAAAATACGCGCCATAACTCAGGGTAGACAGCCTATATTGTTGTGATTAAAACACAAATACGAATGAAATTATTTCTAGCGACGGTTATAACTTTAAAAGTTTTTAAGGGAGGCCGACAAATTTATATCCAAATTAAAGCTTAGGTTCTCCTCTTTTAGGAAATCACATGACTTTTACATTTAGACAATTTCTTCATACCTTAATCGGCCTCCATGCACACTTAGCCCTCCATAAAATACGGTCAAAATACGGGCCATAACTCAGGGTAAACACCCGACATTGTTGTGATTAAAACACAAATACGAATGAAATTATTTCTAGCGACGGTTATAACTTTAAAAGTTTTTAAGGGAGGCCGACAAATTTATATCCAAATTAAAGCTTAGGTTCTCCTCTTTTAGGAAATCAGATGACTTTTACATTTAGATAATTTCTTCATACCTTAAATGGCCTCCATGCACACTGAGCCCTCCGCAAAATACTGTCAAAATACGGGCCATAACTCAGGGTAGACAGCCTATATTGTTGTGATTAAAACACAAAATACGAATGAAATTATTTCTAGCGACGGGTATAACTTTAAAAGTTTTTAAGGGAGGCCGACAAATTTATATCCAAATTAAAGCTTGGGTTCTCCTCTTTTAGGAAATCACATGACTTTTACATTTAGACAATTTCTTCATACCTTAAACGGCCTCCGTGCACACTTAGCGCTCCGTAAAATACGGTCAAAATACGCGGCATAACTCAGGGTAAACACCCGACATTGTTGTGATTAAAACACAAATACGAATGAAATTATTTCTAGCGACGGGTATAACTTTAAAAGTTTTTAAGGGAGGCCGACAAATTTATATCCAAATTAAAGCTTAGGTTCTCCTCTTTTAGGAAATCACATGACTTTTACATTTAGATAATTTCTTCATACCTTAAAGAACCACCATGCACACTTAGCCCTCCGCAAAATACTGTCAAAATACGGGCCATAACTCAGGCAGGACACCCTATATTGTTGTGATTAAAACACAAATACGAATGAAATTATTTCTAGCGACGGGTATAACTTTAAAAGTTTTTAAGGGAGGCCGACAAATTTATATCCAAATTAAAGCTTAGGTTCTCCTCTTTTAGGAAATCACATGACTTTTACAATTAGATCATTTCTTCATACCTTAAATGGCCTCCATGCACACTGAACCCTTCGCAAAATACTGTCAAAATACGGGCCATAACTCAGGGTAGACAGCCTATATTGTTGTGATTAAAAGACAAATACGAATGAAATTATTTCTAGCGACGGTTATAACTTTAAAAGTTTTTAAGGGAGGCCGACAAATTTATATCCAAATTAAAGCTTAGGTTCTACTCTTTTAGGAAATCAGATGACTTTTACATTTAGATAATTTCTTCATACCTTAAATGGCCTCCATGCACACTGAGCCCTCCGCAAAATACTGTCAAAATACGGGCCATAACTCAGGATAGACAGCCTATATTGTTGTGATTAAAACACAAATACGAATGAAATTATTTCTAGCGACGGTTATAACTTTAAAAGTTTTTAAGGGAGGCCGACAAATTTATATCCAAATTAAAGCTTAGGTTCTCCTCTTTTAGGAAATCACATGACTTTTACATTTAGACAATTTCTTCATACCTTAAACGGCCTCCATGCACACTTAGCCCTCCGTAAAATACGGTCAAAATACGGGACATAACTCAGGGTAAACACCCGACATTGTTGTGATTAAAACACAAATACGAATGAAATTATTTCTAGCGACGGGTATAACTTTAAAAGTTTTTAAGGGAGGCCGACAAATTTATATCCAAATTAAAGCTTAGGTTCTACTCTTTTAGGAAATCACATGACTTTTACATTTAGATAATTTCTTCATACCTTAAATGACCTCCATGCACACTGAGCCCTCCGCAAAATACTGTCAAAATACGGGCCATAACTCAGGGTAGACAGCCTATATTGTTGTGATTAAAACACAAAATACGAATGAAATTATTTCTAGCGACGGTTATAACTTTAAAAGTTTTTAAGGGAGGCCGACAAATTTATATCCAAATTAAAGCTTGGGTTCTCCTCTTTTAGGAAATCACATGACTTTTACATTTAGACAATTTCTTCATACCTTAAACGGCCTCCATGCACACTTAGCCCTCCGTAAAATACGGTCAAAATACGCGCCATAACTCAGGGTAGACAGCCTATATTGTTGTGATTAAAACACAAAATACGAATGAAATTATTTCTAGCGACGGGTATAACTTTAAAAGTTTTTAAGGGAGGCCGACAAATTTATATCCAAATTAAAGCTTGGGTTCTCCTCTTTTAGGAAATCACATGACTTTTACATTTAGACAATTTCTTCATACCTTAAACGGCCTCCATGCACACTTAGCCCTCCGTAAAATACGGTCAAAATACGCGCCATAACTCAGGGTAAACACCCGACATTGTTGTGATTAAAACACAAATACGAATGAAATTATTTCTAGCGACGGGTATAACTTTAAAAGTTTTTAAGGGAGGCCGACAAATTTATATCCAAATTAAAGCTTAGGTTCTCCTCTTTCAGGAAATCACATGACTTTTACATTTAGATAATTTCTTCATACCTTAAAGAACCACCATGCACACTTAGCCCTCCGCAAAATACTGTCAAAATACGGGCCATAACTCAGGGTAGACAGCCTATATTGTTGTGATTAAAACACAAATACGAATGAAATTATTTCTAGCGACGGTTATAACTTTAAAAGTTTTTAAGGGAGGCCGACAAATTTATATCCAAATTAAAGCTTAGGTTCTCCTCGTTTAGGAAATCACATGACTTTTACAATTAGATCATTTCTTCATACCTTAAATGGCCTCCATGCACACTTAGCCCTCCGCAAAATACTTTCAAAATACGGGCCATAACTCAGGGTAAACACCCGACATTGTTGTGATTAAAACACAAATACGAATGAAATTATTTCTAGCGACGGTTATAACTTTAAAAGTTTTTAAGGGAGGCCGACAAATTTATATCCAAATTAAAGCTTAGGTTCTCCTCTTTTAGGAAATCAGATGACTTTTACATTTAGATAATTTCTTCATACCTTAAATGGCCTCCATGCACACTGAGCCCTCCGCAAAATACTGTCAAAATACGGGCCATAACTCAGGGTAGACAGCCTATATTGTTGTGATTAAAACACAAAATACGAATGAAATTATTTCTAGCGACGGGTATAACTTTAAAAGTTTTTAAGGGAGGCCGACAAATTTATATCCAAATTAAAGCTTGGGTTCTCCTCTTTTAGGAAATCACATGACTTTTACATTTAGACAATTTCTTCATACCTTAAACGGCCTCCGTGCACACTTAGCGCTCCGTAAAATACGGTCAAAATACGCGGCATAACTCAGGGTAAACACCCGACATTGTTGTGATTAAAACACAAATACGAATGAAATTATTTCTAGCGACGGGTATAACTTTAAAAGTTTTTAAGGGAGGCCGACAAATTTATATCCAAATTAAAGCTTAGGTTCTCCTCTTTTAGGAAATCACATGACTTTTACATTTAGATAATTTCTTCATACCTTAAAGAACCACCATGCACACTTAGCCCTCCGCAAAATACTGTCAAAATACGGGCCATAACTCAGGCAGGACACCCTATATTGTTGTGATTAAAACACAAATACGAATGAAATTATTTCTAGCGACGGGTATAACTTTAAAAGTTTTTAAGGGAGGCCGACAAATTTATATCCAAATTAAAGCTTAGGTTCTCCTCTTTTAGGAAATCACATGACTTTTACAATTAGATCATTTCTTCATACCTTAAATGGCCTCCATGCACACTGAACCCTTCGCAAAATACTGTCAAAATACGGGCCATAACTCAGGGTAGACAGCCTATATTGTTGTGATTAAAAGACAAATACGAATGAAATTATTTCTAGCGACGGTTATAACTTTAAAAGTTTTTAAGGGAGGCCGACAAATTTATATCCAAATTAAAGCTTAGGTTCTACTCTTTTAGGAAATCAGATGACTTTTACATTTAGATAATTTCTTCATACCTTAAATGGCCTCCATGCACACTGAGCCCTCCGCAAAATACTGTCAAAATACGGGCCATAACTCAGGATAGACAGCCTATATTGTTGTGATTAAAACACAAAATACGAATGAAATTATTTCTAGCGACGGTTATAACTTTAAATGTTTTTAAGGGAGGCCGACAAATTTATATCCAAATTAAAGCTTGGGTTCTCCTCTTTTAGGAAATCACATGACTTTTACATTTAGACAATTTCTTCATACCTTAAACGGCCTCCATGCACACTTAGCCCTCCGTAAAATACGGTCAAAATACGCGCCATAACTCAGGGTAAACACCCGACATTGTTGTAATTAAAACACAAATACGAATGAAATTATGTCTAGCGACTGGTATAACTTAAAAAGTTTTTAAGGGAGGCCGACAAATTTATATCCAAATTAAAGCTTAGGTTCTCCTCTTTTAGGAAATCACATGACTTTTACATTTAGATAATTTCTTCATACCTTAAAGAACCACCATGCACACTTAGCCCTCCGCAAAATACTTTCAAAATACGGGCCATAACTCAGGGTAGACAGCCTATATTGTTGTGATTAAAACACAAATACGAATGAAATTATTTCTAGCGACGGTTATAACTTTAAAAGTTTTTAAGGGAGGCCGACAAATTTATATCCAAATTAAAGCTTAGGTTCTCCTCTTTTAGGAAATCCATGACTTTTACATTTAGACAATTTCTTCATACCTTAAACGGCCTCCATGCACACTTAGCCCTCCGTAAAATACGGTCAAAATACGGGACATAACTCAGGGTAAACACCCGACATTGTTGTGATTAAAACACAAATACGAATGAAATTATTTCTAGCGACGGGTATAACTTTAAAAGTTTTTAAGGGAGGCCGACAAATTTATATCCAAATTAAAGCTTAGGTTCTACTCTTTTAGGAAATCACATGACTTTTACATTTAGATAATTTCTTCATACCTTAAATGACCTCCATGCACACTGAGCCCTCCGCAAAATACTGTCAAAATACGGGCCATAACTCAGGGTAGACAGCCTATATTGTTGTGATTAAAACACAAAATACGAATGAAATTATTTCTAGCGACGGTTATAACTTTAAAAGTTTTTAAGGAGGCCAACAAATTTATATCCAAATTAAAGCTTGGGTTCTCCTCTTTAGGAAATCACATGACTTTTACATTTAGACAATTTATTCATACCTTAAACGGCCTCCATGCACACTTAGCCCTCCGTAAAATACGGTCAAAATAGGCGCCATAACTCAGGGTAGACAGCCTATATTGTTGTGATTAAAAGACAAATACGAATGAAATTATTTCTAGCGACGGGTATAACTTTAAAAGTTTTTAAGGGAGGCCGACAAATCTATATCCAAATTAAAGCTTGGGTTCTCCTCTTTTAGGAAATCACATGACTTTTACATTTAGACAATTTCTTCATACCTTAAACGGCCTCCATGCACACTTAGCCCTCCGTAAAATACGGTCAAAATACGCGCCATAACTCAGGGTAAACACCCGACATTGTTGTGATTAAACACAAATACGAATGAAATTATTTCTAGCGACGGGTATAACTTTAAAAGTTTTTAAGGGAGGCCGACAAATTTATATCCAAATTAAAGCTTAGGTTCTCCTCTTTTAGGAAATCACATGACTTTTACAATTAGATCATTTCTTCATACCTTAAATGGCCTCCATGCACACTTAGCCCTCCGCAAAATACTTTCAAAATACGGGCCATAACTCAGGGTAGACAGCCTATATTGTTGTGATTAAAACACAAATACGAATGAAATTATTTCTAGCGACGGTTATAACTTTAAAAGTTTTATGAGGCCGACAAATTTATATCCAAATTAAAAGCTTAGGTTCTCCTCTTTTAGGAAATCACATGACTTTTACATTTAGACAATTTCTTCATACCTTAATCGGCCTCCATGCACACTTAGCCCTCCGTAAAATACGGTCAAAATACGGGCCATAACTCAGGGTAAACACCCGACATTGTTGTGATTAAAACACAAATACGAATGAAATTATTTCTAGCGACGGTTATAACTTTAAAAGTTTTTAAGGGAGGCCGACAAATTTATATCCAAATTAAAGCTTAGGTTCTCCTCTTTTAGGAAATCAGATGACTTTTACATTTAGATAATTTCTTCATACCTTAAATGGCCTCCATGCACACTGAGCCCTCCGCAAAATACTGTCAAAATACGGGCCATAACTCAGGGTAGACAGCCTATATTGTTGTGATTAAAACACAAAATACGAATGAAATTATTTCTAGAGACGGGTATAACTTTAAAAGTTTTTAAGGGAGGCCGACAAATTTATATCCAAATTAAAGCTTGGGTTCTCCTCTTTTAGGAAATCACATGACTTTTACATTTAGACAATTTCTTCATACCTTAAACGGCCTCCATGCACACTTAGCCCTCCGTAAAATACGGTCAAAATACGCGCCATAACTCAGGGTAGACAGCCTATATTGTTGTGATTAAAACACAAAATACGAATGAAATTATTTCTAGCGACGGGTATAACTTTAAAAGTTTTTAAGGGAGGCCGACATATTTATATCCAAATTAAAGCTTGGGTTCTCCTCTTTTAGGAAATCACATGACTTTTACATTTAGACAATTTCTTCATACCTTAAACGGCCTCCATGCACACTTAGCCCTCCGTAAAATACGGTCAAAATACGCGCCATAACTCAGGGTAAACACCCGACATTGTTGTGATTAAAACACAAATACGAATGAAATTATTTCTAGCGACGGGTATAACTTAAGAGCTATATAATGGAGTCCGACAAAATTATATCCAAATTAATGCTGAGGTTCTCCTCTGTTAGGGACTCACATGACTTTTTACATTTAGATAATTTCTTCATACCTTAAAGAACCACCATGCACACTTAGCCCTCCGCAAAATACTTTCAAAATACGCCATAACTCAGGGTAGACAGCCTATATTGTTGTGATTAAAACACAACATACGAATGAAATTATTTCTAGCGACGGTTATAACTTTAAAAGTTTTTAAGGAGGCCGACAAATTTATATCCAAATTAAAGCTTAGGTTCTCCTTTAGGAAATCAGATGACTTTTACATTTAGATAATTTCTTCATACCTTAAATGGCCTCCATGCACACTGAGCCCTCCGCAAAATACTGTCAAAATACGGCCCATAACTCAGGGTAGACAGCCTATATTGTTGTGATTAAAACACAAAATACGAATGAAATTATTTCTAGCGACGGTTATAACTTTAAAAGTTTTTAAGGGAGGCCGACAAATTTATATCCAAATTAAAGCTGGTTCTCCTCTTTTAGGAAATCACATGACTTTTACATTTAGACAATTTCTTCATACCTTAAACGGCCTCCATGCACACTTAGCCCTCCGTAAAATACGGTCAAAATACGCGCCATAACTCAGGGTAGACAGCCTATATTGTTGTGATTAAAACACAAATACGAATGAAATTATTTCTAGCGACGGGTATAACTTTAAAAGTTTTTAAGGGAGGCCGACATATTTATATCCAAATTAAAGCTTGGGTTCTCCTCTTTTAGGAAATCACATGACTTTTACATTTAGACAATTTCTTCATACCTTAAACGGCCTCCATGCACACTTAGCCCTCCGTAAAATACGGTCAAAATACGCGCCATAACTCAGGGTAAACACCCGACATTGTTGTGATTAAAACACAAATACGAATGAAATTATTTCTAGCGACGGGTATAACTTTAAAAGTTTTTAAGGGAGGCCGACAAATTTATATCCAAATTAAAGCTTAGGTTCTCCTCTTTTAGGAAATCACATGACTTTTACATTTAGATAATTTCTTCATACCTTAAAGGACCACCATGCATACTTAGCCCTCCGCAAAATACTGTCAAAATACGGGCCATAACTCAGGGTAGACAGCCTATATTGTTGTGATTAAAACACAAATACGAATGAAATTATTTCTAGCGACGGTTATAACTTTAAAAGTTTTTAAGGGAGGCCGACAAATGTATTTCCAAATTAAAGCTTAGGTTCTCCTCTTTTAGGAAATCACATGACTTTTACAATTAGATCATTTCTTCATACCTTAAATGGCCTCCATGCACACTTAGCCCTCCGCAAAATACTTTCAAAATACGGGCCATAACTCAGGGTAGACAGCCTATATTGTTGTGATTAAAACACAAATACGAATGAAATTATTTCTAGCGACGGTTATAACTTTAAAAGTTTTTAAGGGAGGCCGACAAATTTATATCCAAATTAAAGCTTAGGTTCTCCTCTTTTAGGAAATCACATGACTTTTACATTTAGACAATTTCTTCATACCTTAATCAGCCTCCATGCACACTTAGCCCTCCGTAAAATACGGTCAAAATACGGGCCATAACTCAGGGTAAACACCCGACATTGTTGTGATTAAAACACAAATACGAATGAAATTATTTCTAGCGACGGTTATAACTTTAACAGTTTTTAAGGGAGGCCGACAAATTTATATCCAAATTAAAGCTTAGGTTCTCCTCTTTTAGGAAATCAGATGACTTTTACATTTAGATAATTTCTTCATACCTTAAATGGCCTCCATGCACACTGAGCCCTCCGCAAAATACTGTCAAAATACGGGCCATAACTCAGGGTAGACAGCCTATATTGTTGTGATTAAAACACAAAATACGAATGAAATTATTTCTAGCGACGGGTATAACTTTAAAAGTTTTTAAGGGAGGCCGACAAATTTATATCCAAATTAAAGCTTAGGTTCTCCTCTTTTAGGAAATCACATGACTTTTACATTTAGATAATTTCTTCATACCTTAAAGGACCACCATGCACACTTAGCCCTCCGCAAAATACTGTCAAAATACGGGCCATAACTCAGGGTAGACAGCCTATATTGTTGTGATTAAAACACAAATACGAATGAAATTATTTCTAGCGACGGTTATAACTTTAAAAGTTTTTAAGGGTGGCCGACAAATTTATATCCAAATTAAAGCTTAGGTTCTCCTCTTTTAGGAAATCACATGACTTTTACATTTAGACAATTTCTTCATACCTTAATCGGCCTCCATGCACACTTAGCCCTCCGTAAAATACGGTCAAAATACAGGCCATAACTCAGGGTAAACACCCGACATTGTTGTGATTAAAACACAAATACGAATGAAATTATTTCTAGCGACGGTTATAACTTTAAAAGTTTTTAAGGGAGGCCGACAAATTTATATCCAAATTAAAGCTTGGGTTCTCCTCTTTTAGGAAATCACATGACTTTTACATCTAGACAATTTCTTCATACCTTAAACGGCCTCCATGCACACTTAGCGCTCCGTAAAATACGGTCAAAATACGCGCCATAACTCAGGGTAAACACCCGACATTGTTGTGATTAAAACACAAATACGAATGAAATTATTTAGACGGGTATAACTTTAAAAGTTTTTACGGGAGGCCGACATATTTATATCCAAATTAAAGCTTAGATTCTCCTCTTTAGGAAATCACATGACTTTACATTTAGACAATTTCTTCATACCTTAATCGGCCTCCACACTTAGCCCTCCGTAAAATACGGTCAAAATACAGGCCATAACTCAGGGTAAACACCTGACATTGTTGTGATTAAAACACAACATACGAATGAAATTATTTCTAGCGACGGTTATAACTTTAAAAGTTTTAAGGGAGGCCGACAAATTATATCCAAATTAAAGCTTTAGGTTCTCCTCTTTTAGGAAATCAGATGACTTTTACATTTAGATAATTTCTTCATACCTTAAATGGCCTCCATGCACACTGAGCCCTCCGCAAAATACTGTCAAAATACGGGCCATAACTCAGGGTAGACAGCCTATATTGTTGTGATTAAAACACAAAATACGAATGAAATTATTTCTAGAGACGGGTATAACTTTAAAAGTTTTTAAGGGAGGCCGACAAATTTATATCCAAATTAAAGCTTGGGTTCTCCTCTTTTAGGAAATCACATGACTTTTACATCTAGACAATTTCTTCATACCTTAAACGGCCTCCATGCACACTTAGCGCTCCGTAAAATACGGTCAAAATACGCGCCATAACTCAGGGTAAACACCCGACATTGTTGTGATTAAAACACAAATACGAATGAAATTATTTCTAGCGACGGGTATAACTTTAAAAGTTTTTAAGGGAGGCCGACAAATTTATATCCAAATTAAAGCTTAGGTTCTCCTCTTTTAGGAAATCACATGACTTTTACATTTAGATAATTTCTTCATACCTTAAAGAACCACCATGCACACTTAGCCCTCCGCAAAATACTGTCAAAATACGGGCCATAACTCAGGGTAGACAGCCTATATTGTTGTGATTAAAACACAAATACGAATGAAATTATTTCTAGCGACGGTTATAACTTTAAAAGTTTTTAAGGGAGGCCGAGAAATTTATATCCAAATTAAAGCTTAGGTTCTCCTCTTTTAGGAAATCACATGACTTTTACAATTAGATCATTTCTTCATACCTTAAATGGCCTCCATGCACACTGAACCCTTCGCAAAATACTGTCAAAATACGGACCATAACTCAGGGTAGACAGCCTATATTGTTGTGATTAAAAGACAAATACGAATGAAATTATTTCTAGCGACGGTTATAACTTTAAAAGTTTTTAAGGGAGGCCGACAAATTTATATCCAAATTAAAGCTTGGGTTCTCCTCTTTTAGGAAATCACATGACTTTTACATTTAGACAATTTATTCATACCTTAAACGGCCTCCATGCACACTTAGCCCTCCGTAAAATACGGTCAAAATAGGCGCCATAACTCAGGGTAGACACCCGACATTGTTGTGATTAAAACACAAATACGAATGAAATTATTTCTAGCGACGGGTATAACTTTAAAAGTTTTTAAGGGAGGCCGACAAATTTATATCCAAATTAAAGCTTAGGTTCTCCTCTTTTAGGAAATCACATGACTTTTACATTTAGATAATTTCTTCATACCTTAAAGAACCACCATGCACACTTAGCCCTCCGCAAAATACTGTCAAAATACGGGCCATAACTCAGGGTAGACAGCCTATATTGTTGTGATTAAACACAAATACGAATGAAATTATTTCTAACGAGGTTTATAACTTTAAAAGTTTTTAAGGGAGGCCGACAAATTTATATCCAAATTAAAGCTTAGGTTCTCCTCTATTAGGAAATCACATGACTTTTACATTTAGACAATTTCTTCATACCTTAATCGGCCTCCATGCACACTTAGCCCTCCGTAAAATACGGTCAAAATACGGGCCATAACTCAGGGTAAACACCCGACATTGTTGTGATTAAAACACAACATACGAATGAAATTATTTCTAGCGCCGGTTATAACATTAAAAGTTTTTAAGGAGGCTGACAAATTTATATCCAAATTAAAAGCTTAGGTTCTCCTCTTTTAGGAAATCACATGACTTTTACATTTAGATAATTTCTTCATACCTTAAATGGCCTCCATGCACACGGAACCCTCCGCAAAATACTGTCAAAATACGGGCCATAACTCAGGGTAGACAGCCTATATTGTTGTGATTAAAAGACAAATACGAATGAAATTATTTCTAGCGACGGTTATAACTTTAAAAGTTTTTAAGGGAGGCCGACAAATTTATATCCAAATTAAAGCTTGGATTCTCCTCTTTTAGGAAATCACATGACTTTTACATTTAGATAATTTCTTCATACCTTAAATGGCCTCCATGCACACTGAGCCCTCCGCAAAACACTGTCAAAATACGGGCCATAACTCAGGGTAGACAGCCTATATTGTTGTGATTAAAACACAAATACGAATGAAATTATTTCTAGCGACGGTTATAACTTTAAAAGTTTTTAAGGGAGGCCGACAAATTTATATCCAAATTAAAGCTTAGGTTCTCCTCTTTTAGGAAATCACATGACTTTTACAATTAGATCATTTCGTCATACCTTAAATGGCCTCCATGCACACTTAGCCCTCCGCAAAATACTTTCAAAATACGGGCCATAACTCAGGGTAGACAGCCTATATTGTTGTGATTAAAACACAAATACGAATGAAATTATTTCTAGCGACGGTTATAACTTTAAAAGTTTTTTAAGGGAGGCCGACAAATTTATATCCAAATTAAAGCTTAGGTTCTCCTCTTTAGGAAATCACATGACTTTACATTTAGATAATTTCTTCATACCTTAAAGAACCACCATGCACACTTAGCCCTCCGCAAAATACTGTCAAAATACGGGCCATAACTCAGGGTAGACAGCCTATATTGTTGTGATTAAAACACAAATACGAATGAAATTATTTCTAGCGACGGTTATAACTTTAAAAGTTTTTAAGGGAGGCCGACAAATTTATATCCAAATTAAAGCTTTAGGTTCCCCTCTTTTAGGAAATCACATGACTTTTACAATTAGATCATTTCTTCATACCTTAAATGGCCTCCATGCACACTGAACCCTTCGCAAAATACTGTCAAAATACGGGCCATAACTCAGGGTAGACAGCCTATATTGTTGTGATTAAAAGACAAATACGAATGAAATTATTTCTAGCGACGGTTATAACTTTAAAAGTTTTTAAGGGAGGCCGACAAATTTATATCCAAATTAAAGCTTGGGTTCTCCTCTTTTAGGAAATCACATGACTTTTACATTTAGACAATTTATTCATACCTTAAACGGCCTCCATGCACACTTAGCCCTCCGTAAAATACGGTCAAAATAGGCGCCATAACTCAGGGTAGACACCCGACATTGTTGTGATTAAAACACAAATACGAATGAAATTATTTCTAGCGACGGGTATAACTTTAAAAGTTTTTAAGGGAGGCCGACAAATTTATATCCAAATTAAAGCTTAGGTTCTCTCCTTTTAGGAAATCACATGACTTTCACATTTAGATAATTTCTTCATACCTTAAAGAACCACCATGCACACTTAGCCCTCCGCAAAATACTGTCAAAATACGGGCCATAACTCAGGGTAGACAGCCTATATTGTTGTGATTAAAACACAAATACGAATGAAATTATTTCATGACGGTTATAACTTTAAAAGTTTTTAAGGGTGGCCGACAAATTTATATCCAAATTAAAGCTTAGGGTTCTCCTCTTAGGAAATCACATGACTTTTTACATTTAGACAATTTCTTCATACCTTAATCGGCCTCCATGCACACTTAGCCCTCCGTAAAATACGGTCAAAATACAGGCCATAACTCAGGGTAAACACCGACATTGTTGTGATTAAAAACACAAATACGAATGAAATTATTTCTAGCGACGGTTATAACTTTAAAAGTTTTTAAGGAGGCTGACAAATTTATATCCAAATTAAAAGCTTGGGTTCTTCCCTCTTTAGGAAATCACATGACTTTTACATCTAGACAATTTCTTCATACCTTAAACGGCCTCCATGCACACTTAGCGCTCCGTAAAATACGGTCAAAATACGCGCCATAACTCAGGGTAAACACCCGACATTGTTGTGATTAAAACACAAATACGAATGAAATTATTTCTAGCGACGGGTATAACTTTAAATGTTTTTAAGGGAGGCCGACAAATTTATATCCAAATTAAAGATTAGGTTCTCCTCTTTTAGGAAATCACATGACTTTTACATTTATAAAAATTTTCATACCTTAATCGGCCTCCATGCACACTTAGCCCTCCGTAAAATACGGTCAAAATACGGGCCATAACTCAGGGTAGACAGCCTATATTGTTGTGATTAAAACACAAATACGAATGAAATTATTTCTAGCGACGGTTATAACTTTAAAAGTTTTTAAGAGAGGCCGACAAATTTATATCCAAATTAAAGCTTAGGTTCTCCTCTTTTAGGAAATCACATGACGTTTACAATTAGATCATTTCTTCATACCTTAAATGGCCTCCATGCACACTGAACCCTTCGCAAAATACTGTCAAAATACGGGCCATAACTCAGGGTAGACAGCTTATATTGTTGTGATTAAAAGACAAATACGAATGAAATTATTTCTAGCGACGGTTATAACTTTAAAAGTTTTTAAGGGAGGCCGACAAATTTATATCCAAATTAAAGCTTGGGTTCTCCTCTTTTAGGAAATCACATGACTTTTACATTTAGACAATTTATTCATACCTTAAACGGCCTCCATGCACACTTAGCCCTCCGTAAAATACGGTCAAAATAGGCGCCATAACTCAGGGTAGACACCCGACATTGTTGTGATTAAAACACAAATACGAATGAAATTATTTCTAGCGACGGGTATAACTTTAAAAAGTTTTTTAAGGGAGCCGACAAATTTATATCCAAATTAAAGCTTAGGTTCTCCTCTTTAGGAAATCACATGACTTTTACATTTAGATAATTTCTTCATACCTTAAAGAACCACCATGCACACTTAGCCCCTCCGCAAAATACTGTCAAAACACGGGCCATAACTCAGGGTAGACAGCCCATATTGTTGTGATTAAAACACAAAATACGAATGAAATTATTTCTAGCGACGGTTATAACTTTAAAGTTTTAAGGGTGGCCGACAAATTTATATCCAAATTAAAGCTAGGGTTCTCCTCTTAGGAAATCACATGACTTTTACATTTAGACAATTTCTTCATACCTTAATCGGCCTCCATGCACACTTAGCCCTCCGTAAAATACGGTCAAAAATACAGGCCATAACTCAGGTAAACACCTTATTGTTGTGATTAAAACACAAATACGAATGAAATTATTTTAGCGACGGTTATAACTTTAAAAGTTTTAGGGAGGCCGACAACTTATTTATATCCAAATTTAAAAGCTTAGGTTCTCCTCTTTAAAATCACATGATTTTTAAAAACTTTTTTA
>CM055820.1:42838992-42905845 GCA_029582265.1 Zoroaster sp. YZ-2022
TTTGTAATCAAAGCATATTGTGACACAACATTGGCTTTGTAACAATGTAGATTATAACACAATGATTGGCTTTGTAAACAATGCAGATTATGATACAAATGATTGACTTTGTAATCAAAGTAGATTGTGACGCAATGATTGGCTTTGTAAACAATGTAGATTATGAAACACGATTGGCTTCTAGACAATGTAAATTATAACATAGGATATGGCTTTGTAATCAAAGAGACGACACGATTGGCTTTGTAAACAATGTAGATTATGACACGATGATATAGCTTAATCAGAAGTAGATTTTGACACAATGATATAGCTTTGTAATCAAAGTATATTGTGCCACAATGATTGGTTGAACAATGTAGATTATAACACAATGATTGGCTTTTGTAAACAATGTAGATTGCGATAAATGATTACTTGTAATCAAAGTACAGATGCAATGATTGCTTTGTAACAATGTAAATTATAACACAATGATATGGCTTGTAATCAGCAGATTGTGACACAATGATTGACTTTGTAAACAATGTAGATTATGACACAACGATTGGCTTTTGTAAACAATGTAGATTATGATACAATGATTGGCTTTGTAATGTAGATTATGACAATGATTGGTACTTTGTAATTGCTGCAGATTGCACACAATGATTGGCTTTTGTAACAATGTAGATTATAACAATGATTGGCTTTGTAAACAATGGATTATAAGACAATGATTGGCTTTAAAGGAATGTAGATTATACACGATTTCACAGTTTAATCAACAAAGTAGATTGTGACACAATGATTGGCTTTGTAATCAAAGCAGATTATGACAATGATTGGTTTTGTAATAATGTAGATTATGTGACATCGATTTGTAATCAAAGTAGATCGTGACATAATGATTGGCTTGTAATCAAAGTAGATTATGACACAAATGATTGGCTTGTAAACAATGTAGATTATAGACAATGTTGGCTTTGTAAACAATGATTATGATATTAAGGATTGGCTTTGTAAACAATGACTATGACACAATGATTGGCTTTGTAACAATGTAGATTATGACACGATTATTGGTTTTAAAACAATGTAGCGAAGTATTAGGTTTTGGGTCGATGGTTATATGGATTAGTTTCAGATGTGATGTGTAATAAAGCATATGAAACTCAATATTTAGTTAGTAATATGGATTTTATAATGTGATAGCTATATATGTTTTATATTAATTTAGTTTAATTAATAATATATATCATGAGTGGCAATATGCAGAATGAATATGCAGCAATGTAGTAACGTTTAACATTGGTGGAGGAACAATACAGCACACACCCTTTTTCTAAACCTATATTACTACCACTTTAGGCTACATTAAGTGATGTCAGATTTTGAATAACAAACACAGTTAGATCAATTGGTAACACACCGCAGTTTCAAAACTTTGTGCAGGCGAGTAAATTACGTTTATTGCTTTATAAAAGAACTAAACACCACCCCCCAAAAAACAGGCGAGTAAATACTTACAGCATTCAAATATTCAATATTGGACGGGCAATGTACTAGTCGTTTCTATTTCCAGTGTTCAAACAGCATTGTTAGATTGTAAACATCATTCAACAATAAAACAAAATATAAATATATGAATTATTATGTATTATCATTGATCATCTAAGTTGACAGCGAGCCACACTGTTTAATTTTTTTAAATTGAAATACATGATTTTACTGGTGATGTGGACTGTAACATGATAATTCAATTTCAAAGAATATGCTACTTAAATTTTCTATTTACATTATAACTAAACCATTTTTATTTTAACATGTCACAGAGCATTTAAAATCAGAATCAGAAAAACTATACACAGTATTAAAATATTATGACCTTAATTAAATCTTTTAATTGTTCTCAAAGATTTGTTAAACTGTTTTCGTCGAATTTACTTAACAATCATCATCATTAAATAAATATATTTATAAACAAAAGAGGTCACAGTCACCATGTTTTGAATTGTGACTTACTGATGTCGAGTCGTGGTCTTTGTGGACCTTGTAGGGCGTGTGTACGTGGAAGCCGCAACGCCGGTCAGCAAATGTCGAGCGACAACTTAATGTCCCATAACTATCGAATCAGTCGTACTTCGCTATTCACATAAAAGCAACAGGAGCCAGTATTTAGCGAACACCGGAATAATGTTTTTGTCGTCAAATTCTTGACTAGAAACGAGTTCATTACACAAAAAATGCGTACCGAAAAATACGGTTTTTTTTACGTAATGACCTCTTTAAATGTCAAATACTTATTAAAATACACGGTATTGTTTAAATTTAAGTAAAATGGAACTTATCAGAGAAGTATAGCGATGATTGTACGAACAATAATTTTTGGAAAATAAACATGATCCAAGATCTTTTACGCCATCTTGAAACCAAATAGGACAAGAAAAACACGGTTCAGTTCAAGTATAATATAGCGATGAGTATTAGGAGATATTTTAATGCGAATGGGAAAGCATCGCTGTCTATTGAAAAGAGAGTTATTTTCGCCATAAGTATAGGAGTAAAGTCTTTGTGCATGCAGATCCAGAAGTTGAGGTTCAAATGTGGCGTGGATCTGAAACGTCAGCGCATAACACGAAGCTCCTCCTAACACCCCTAAAGCTCTGCAATTTTGTGATACGAACAACTTCAAGCCAACTTAAGAGATTTGGGCTCCTCGTTAGATCTGCCTTGTTATGATCCTAGTCGATATGCACTGGAGCGTAACCGTGTGCAATTTGAGTAAGAATTTTCGCACATCTCATCACGTCGTAATCCTCTTTATGACCATTTTTGTTTGTTAACATTAAAGGACCAGAAATAGAGATTTATATGATTTGTATACAGCCATCTGTAAGCTGAATACAGTTTTCTTTGTCAATGGCATATTCATGATGTATAATGTAATTTTGTTATGCCCAAGTTATTTTGAAAGTTCTTTGTTTGCACTGATGGTTGCCCATTGTTTGCCAACTATATCTGGCAAAATATAGATCTACATTATACTAGGCACTGTCAAATAGTATTCCTTGCACTTTGCATCCACTGGATCAGTTCGTCCCCATATTTGGGCACCTGAGTCCCTGTTTGGGGAGCAGATGGGGGACCTGCTGCCTACTTGAGGGTGGTGGTGGATATGCCACACTAGGATAATCCTGCGCTGATGCACTGTGCTTGTCTAATAATGGATGAGCCGGCTCGGAAGGGGCGCAATGGCGGTGGCGGCATGCAGGGCCGTGAGCCATCTGTTGCCGTTTGTGCTTGTCCAGCAGTGGCGTTGTATGTTCTTGGTGGTCAGCTGACGATGCTGTACGGTGGAGGGGGTGCTGCAAATGATGGTACCATACCATAAGAAGGTACGTAAGACTGGCTCACCGATCGGGAACTGATGCGATAGGGGTGAGGAGGGTAGTTTGAGGAAAGGCAGCGGCGTAGCCAGGACTTTTCTTGTGGGGGAGCACAGGAGGGCATTGTTTTTCATGGGGGCACAAGGGGTATGGGTTTTTCCTTTTCTTTTCTGTTTTTTGGGGCACGAGGATTTGTCGTGGGGGGCACCTGGGGCGTTGGAATTTGTGGGGGTATCGTGCCTCCCCCACCTCCAGGCCCCGTGGCTACGCCGCTGGGTGCTGGAAGGGTACTGCGGGAAGGGTTCTGTGGATACTGCTGGAGTGGGCATGCTGTGGCGGGTAATGTTGGTTTTGGTGGATAGGGCTGAGGGGGTAGTTTGATTAGCTGGTGCTGTGAAGGTGACCCTGTTGAGGTGCCATTGATTCTCCACCTGCATCTGATAAATTAAGTGAAAAGCAAATTACAATGTGAAATTATTGAAACTTTAACATGCTGTTGCAATGACTGCAAAGGAAACAGATACAGATTTATGTTATTGTTTGAAGTCGGGGAGCGGTACCATTAATCAGGAACCATTCCGCAAATATATTAGTAACAGTTCATCGATAAATTCGTGTTTCCATATACATTTGTTCACGACCGGACGCATTTTGTCTGAATGTATGTGAAAAAAAATTGTATTATTATTTCTCTAAAAGATCATTATTTGTTGAGAAGATTACTGGAATTTTGTTTTGTATGTTTTCTGTATGTTTCGATCCTTAGAGATAATGTATGGCTTCTTTTCTTATGCCTCAGAACCGCCCTTCAGGATTTGAGCCTGTTTCCGCCTCGCCCTCAAGATTAGGCCCTGATTCCGTTGGTGAAATTAATCGTGTCCGCCGTCGCCGATGAGGGCGGCATAGGAAACTGTCCTGGTGCACAGACAACATGAGCAGAAGCAACAACAGAAGATAGGCCGCAGAGAGACACGATCGAGGAAGATGATACCAACGATGACGCCTAACACGGTACTGATACTGCAAATAATACACAGTTTAAGACATCAGAGCTCGTTCATACAGTTAGTAAAGGTCATTATTTCTATTCAAACATAATTATCAAGAAATATACCATTTGAGAAAATTTTGAAAATTCAGTATCCCACCAGTCAATGTTTATTTGATGTTTAACAACCATCGCCAACTTTACACGAAGACGGAAGTTTTAATCAGGGCTGCAGCATTCGGCATTAGGAGCCCAGTCATAGCAAAGCATCGAAGGTATTTCAGAACAAGGGTTGGTCCAGAATAAATATTCAGTCATAAACCTAAGATATGGGCGTTAACTGCAATGTATTGTGTTCCCAAGCATTGCGGTTTATAAGCCGTGGTTTCGGATGGCAGTTAAAGTTTACCCCTCAGGTGTCCATTTGGGTGGGGGACCGCAATTTGTTCATTACATTAGAGTTGTGTCGGTAACTTTTACCAGCACACAAATTTTGCGCCTCAACTCCGATGCCAGTCAAGCAAATTGCCCACACCCCCAAAGAAATGACTTCGCTACGCCCTGGTTTTGGCCACACAAATCAATCGACCGACCTGCAGATCAACAGATTGCATGTTTCACTGTATCGTTGTCTTCAGATAAGTTGGCACTTCCTCTCATGGGACGCGAGTATACAGCCCACGTTTTTTTAAATCGTCAGCAATAGTATCTGCACCGTATAGGCTACATCCTGGAGACCTGACGCTCTACATGCCAGACCACGTCGCATGTTTATATTTGAGTTGTCAAAATACACAAAATAGCCTTTCTGCTGGTACCGCATTGAAATGACAACTTTGACAACACTACTTTTCCACCTGCTCAGTAGAGGTCGCTGGTTAGTTATGATATATCTAATACTGCACAAAAAAGAGAACATTCATTTATTTATTGCACTATTAATCCATATATGTTGCACTATGAAACCAGATCGTGTACTAATCTGCTTAAATATATTACCGACAGACATCCAGACTACAACCTGTCATAGCAATGTACTGGACAAAAATACCAACAATCAAGGGAACACTACGAACGAAACACATCATATATTATGTGACCTCAGTGGAATAGTTTACACATAACTGACTAGGGATCGGGCACCAGGACTGCCAGTCTTTTCCCCTCGGGGACCTGCAGGCTGACCACAATCATGGGGCACCGTTTCTCGAGACCAAATGTGCTTATTCGAATAATGCCAGACAACATGTGTAAACCATTTCTTACAAAGGATCACATGAGATACTAAAGCCAGCCACCTGCAAATCGTTCCACGGTGTTTGTACTGATCTGTGTACAGGTGTACAGTCACAGGACGTCTGTCCTGGTTATTTTTAACTCACAATTCATTAGTTAACCAGCCTATCGATAATTATAAGGATATTATTTTAGAATCTGACTTTTCTTTAAATGTAATAAATTGAACCATCAACAATTGATAAGAGAGGTACATTTGTTGGTTATCTTTAGTTTATAAAGCTTTTAAGGTTCCCTATACTTGTTCCTCAAACAGGGCAGAGATCCAGTCATGAAAAACAGGGACACAGTAAAAAATTCAAAATTTATATTCTCTAAAGTGATTTTACACATCACTTTACTTTCCGTCCGAAAAGCTGTAGGCTCAATCTAATTGGGAAAGAAATTGTTTAAAGTAAAATCATATAAACAATCGAATTCCAGCTGAATATTCCATATTTACGGAATATTCTACTTGCCGATCAAAATATTTGCAGGCAGTTCACTTGTGAACGAGAATAACGTAATATTTCTTGCTGAAATGTAGGTTACAGTACCGGTAGTTGTTTATTGTATATCAAAAGCAGGTATACTCGTAGAAATAGTTGCCATTAACAATGTTGCAATTTTCAAATCACGACACTTAATTCTTAACCCTACTGTTAATGTAGCCCGTGCCACTGTATCACTGCAAGTACGGCGTGATAGGTGATACCCTCAATGAGCTTAGAAAAATTTGATAATGGCCCAATGACCAGTAATAATGTAAATCACTTAAGAGTATCCCATTATGATTGACAAGCCTTACAGATGTCAGTTTAATTGTGGGTGATGGTGACATACAAAAGCAATTTAAACTTAGTATTCAATGAGTAGGTGTTATTTATTTATGTTTTTATAAAATAAAAGGTTGTTTTGGTAAAGTGTATCAGGCGGCTCAACATACTACCGGATAACATCGCAGAGTGGCAGTTAAAATAATTTAGCTTAGCGGTCAAATAAAAATTTAAAAATTACTTATAGGTTATTATAATGATAATGACTTATACAACATCAACGTAATTCATACGCCTCTTTTTATCTTGAAATGTAAATATGCAAAAAGACTTATAGGAGTATACTATTTTGGTAATTACTCGAATAAAAAATTTGAAATATAACCGTTTAAAATTTACTTGTGAACTTTAGTGATTGCAATTCAAACATAATGATAAATTATTTCGTACATGTACTTTTTTGAGAAAAACGAAATGTATTAAAGGTTTGAAATTGATCATGGCTGGGAATATTTAAACATAAGAATGAATGGACAATGTTGAATGAACTTACGTTTTTCTCAATAATGATACATTGAAATGAGTTGATATTTATATATATATATATATATATATATATATATATATATATATATATATATATATATATATATATATATATATATACATCTCTATTGATTATATGGATGCATTTACAAGATTTCACCAATGGTAGTGGACCTTTGAACAATAATAAGAAATGTTGACCGAACTAACGTTTTGAAATGAATTACTTTGCATTATTTTGGAGTTTCTTTGATTTGTGTTATTATTTTGATGAAGTGTTTTTGTTTTTATAAAGTTTTCATTAAATTAAACCAATGGATATCCGGTTTTCAAACAGCAACTTATAATTGTGGGAGCATTCTGAGAAGCTTGTATCACTGGATATCGTTGCGTGTAACCTGGGAACCTCCTTATTAGTACAATCTATCAAATCATTTCGAAAATACATTTGTACATTCTGTTGAATATATATGAACAACCTTAACACGTTTTACGATGTCTCGTTATATAATAAACATAAAGCTGACACTTACAGCTTTGTTTTATACATATATCTTGATTATTATGACGTATGGATTCATTTACAAACATTTTACCAAAAGTGTATAATGACTTAATAACACCCAACTTATTTTTAAGATTTATTCTATATCAAGTTACTGCAAGCCTGCTCATTTAGACAAAACAGACATTCACATACATGTAAATAAAGAAGTACACTCTGTTATTGTTCACCTTTAGATACTAGCGAGCCTACCAACATCATCATCAATTGGAGAAGGCCTGTTGATGAGGAACTTTGATCACCCTAACGTGCTTTGGACTCATGGTTGACCTGACCCACAGGGGTCAACCATTGATCGTGCTACCCTTCATGGCAAATGGTGACCTCAAGTCGCACCTTAAAAAACAAAACTTAGGTATTCAATGTTGTTGTTTATGACTGGTGGAATAATACAATTATTTTTGATTTAGTTAGAATACTTTACATTGTGGTGTTCGAATGGTAATTTGAGGAGTAAGAGGCAGGAAGATTGACTAATAACGGAACGTGTAATTTATTCATTCACCATCTTAGATCTGAGCCCTTCTGGTATCCCAAACAACAGAGGCGCTGTTCAACTACTCTAGATTTACCCTCTTTTTAAGACAAATGGTTCCAACAAAATAAATGTAAATTTCCATGAAACCTTAAGTTTGCGCTCGTCTCCAGTGAAATTGTAAATTGAGAAAATGTGCACCAAAACAACTGGAGTAAATGTGGAAACTAATGAGTCTAATTTGGTTCTAAACAAGAACAGTCTTTTTATTTACAAAGTTTATTCAACAAAGTCCTTGAATCCACATGAGGCCTGCGAATGCGTGTAGATCGACAGAGACAGGACTTCAGGACAGGTGTTTCATCTTTGTCGGTTACGGGTTTGAAGAAAAGGTAGGGTTTGAACTAAAGGCAGGGCTTTGGCTCGGTTCTTGGTCAATGACTATTTGAAAATCTTCCATGTGCTCTTCATCGTCGTTTTCTGTTGAATTGAAGCGTGCAGATCAGGGAGGCTGAGGTTGGACCTTCTTGAAGTGAGACACATTGCGTTTAGTGACTTTGTCTCCTCTTTGGGCTTCAATTATGTTTCCTCTCTATTCAGGACTTGGAAGGGTTTGGGGCTGAATGGGAAGTATGTTTGGACTTCTTTGGCTGACGAACGAGTACCGTGTCTCCTGTTTCAATGTTGGATGGTTTAGGAGAAAGGGCACGCAGCAGGGCACGTTTTCTTATGTCATCTTTAATGTCCATCGCTATCATAAGTCTCTCAAATCTCTGTAAACATTTCTTCCAACGTGGGCCAGCATTGTCAACTTGATGGATATCGAATTTTGGAAACGTGGGTAGTAGTGCCATGATTGATTATTGTGGATAGGGTAGTCGTAGTATGGATGGCAATTACGTTGTCCAGTAACGATATGGGTTTTTATCAGTTCACTTTTCCGTTTTGTTTATGCACACTTATGTTGAAGCAGATTGCTAATCACCCCAGGATCAGGACTGGTTTGATTGCTGATCTAATCTTTTGATCCTCGTCGCCAAAATGTGGTGTTCGAGTGGTGATTTGAGGGAGTAAGAGGCAGGGAGATTGACTAATACCGGAACGTGTAATTTATTCATTCACCATCTAATTAGATCTGAGCCCTTCTGGTATCTCAAACAACAGAGGCGCTGTTCAACTTCTCTACAGACATGACGTTCAATCCTGGTCATAGCAGTCTAGCACTCCTTAAAGATCAATATGTATTTTCCAGTCATGTGTTACTTATATAATGTGTCTCAATGAATTTCAGATAATGTTGACATTATCAAGTTAATATAGGCCTACTACATGCGACTTGCATGCTTTATTTCCTTTCTCTTTGCTGTGACGTCAACAAATACATTGTTTAATTTCAAGGTCTTCTAGACGAGAAAAGTATTATTGTTTAATAATTTGTGTTGTTAAGAATCGACATGAATTCACGGTGTTATTTACGTGACAGTGACTATTTGATTCAATGTGGGTCTATTGTGTAAAGAGCGATAAAAAGTCTCTAAAGTAATGAAAAGGTTCACACTGAAACAAACATTGACGTATGCTTGTGTATAAAGTATGCATAGTCACCAGTATGACTCGGAGGCAATGTGAAAATGTTGTACTCGTTGAATCGTCAACTGATCTATTGAAACATTTTACTTTAATTTTATGTGTTGCTTGATGTGAAGACATTGTCTGTCAATCAGCTGTATATGTTTGCTTTGCACGTGGCTTTTGGAATAGAATACCTAGCTCAGCAGAACTTTGTACATCGAGATTTAGCTGCAAGAAATTGCATGTAAGAATAGTTTATGATTGAAATGTTTGCTACAGTTTATACTGCCGTATGTTACATTAACGGTCAACTGTGGAGCCACCTCAAAGGTGGATAAGGTGTCATGACGTTTAACCATCCAAGACCCACCTCAGTCACCCGCCATTGATCTATCTCGATTGATTTAAAGGGATATTAGATCTTTAATTTCATGTACTGTTGTTATTATGCAACAGCGCTGTTGCGAAATGATAACAATAATAAGTCATACCTATAGATAATGTCCCTAATATGGGCTTGACATTATTTCCCTGGTCACTGGACCAATATCATTCCTATAATCTTTCTCAGCTCCTGGGAGTATACAGCCCATAATGTGCAACCTTTTGGCGCTACAGGGCTAATCAAACACAATAACCATCTCTACCCTCGCAGGTACCCATTTATACTCCTGGGTGAAGAGAAGCAATCACAGTTAAGTGTCTAATTGCTCAAGGTCACGGTTGCGGCTGGTATTCGAACCACATTCTAATGACTCAGCCATCAGAACACAAGTCCGATGCACGAGACAACCCATAGATGCCATGACACCTCATGTACAGGTCATATACTCTATACTCTATACTATAGAAATAAAACAAAAGCTTTGACATGTCATATCATTATGTAGGCCTATACCTGTAGGCCTATACCTGTACCTAACGTAGGGCTCATGTTTTCATTTCATTTACACAAGGATTGACGACAAACTTGAAGTAAAGATAGCAGTCTTTGGACTTTCCGTGATCTGGATGATGCAGATTACTACACTAGTGGGGACAAGAAGGCGAAGCTTCCCATTAAATGGATGGCTCCAGAGTCCATGGAACGTAGAGTGTATAACACTAAAACAGATGTGGTGAGTTTCGTTTAATTGCAAAAACTATTCAGCTTTGTCACCTGACTGGTGCCTTTGCATAGTTACGCAAGTTGGCTTTCCTGTTTTTGTTTAAAAATCCTTTTTCCCACTTTGTTTTCAATTTTGAAAGTTAATGATGGTTTTATTAACAGCCGTAATTATCCTCCTTTAAACGGATTTCCTTAACATTTTCCGCCCATTTTTAAGCTATTTTGCCTTTAAATATGTTTGATTTTTACTACTCAATTAAAAATTTATTGTCCCCAAATATTTTAGATTATATTTTTTTCCCCGGAATCATTTGTGCCCGACGTTCATTCACTTCCCTTTTGGGCGGTAAATCTCGTGAAGAAAAAAATCAAGATTGAAAAACCTCCTAAATATCTTAAGTCGCCCGGCCAACCAAGAACACCAAACATACTCCGAAACAAACCCCTTTACCAGTAAAAAAGGCGCCGTCATTTTTTCCAAAAGACCCCCATTTTGTCAGTTTATTTTAAGCATTTAAAAAAAGGCGACCCCAAACCCGGGAAAAACACCCCCAAGAGGAATCTAAAAAGTGATTTAGATTTCTTTGTGGGAAACCTACTGGGTTTCTTTAAAAAACCCGGGGTAGGGCAATTTATGTGGAAATTTATTTTAACCAATAATTTCCACTTGGTAAAAATTTGAAACCAAGCAGGGTCTGTGTCCCCCCTAGGGGTGTTTTTTTGTCTTTGTTTTCGGGTTCTTGTTTGACAAAAAGGCTTGATTTTGTTTTGGTCTACGTACCTTAAGGTTGACAAACACGACTGGGTTTCGGTTATCCCCTCCATTCATGGTATTGCCAACCGTGTCTTTCCATTGGTTTACTTTTTTTGAATCCTTGGCTAGAAATGAAACAATTCCCTCATTCAAACATTACGAGGTGCTCGTGACCGAATAATAATTTTATCTGTTTTGTGTCGGCGTTTTGAAAAAGGTAAAACAGAGCCCAAGTATCAAATTGTTAACTCACCCATATTTCTTTATCTTAGAAAAAAACAAAGGTGAGGAAAACTCCCAACCGCCCAATAACAACATCCGCGCCCATACAAGTCAATATATACAGTATACAACATAAAACTTAATAACGCGTCCCTATGACTTTAAACAAAAAAAAAACGTTCCCCATTTTCACCCTGGCCAAACGGCCAAGACGGTGCCGGTCCGTCGGCCTATCTTTAACCGTTATCTATTCAATCTTAAAGTTGGGAAATAAACGTGCGGCGGGCCCCCCAAAACATCGTTTCAAATTTTTCAAACCAAGTTTTCCGGGGGCCCGTCCCCTGGAAAAATTCAACCGCTGCGCTGGTGTACGTTTTGATATTTTCGATATTATGGCCCCCTTCTGAAAAAAACCCCGCTGATAATTTTTTAAAAAGAGCGCTAGTACCTTTGTAAATTGTTATACCAGCAGAAAACCCGGATTCCCCGCTAATTCAACTTAGGGGTTTCCCAATATGAATTTTATAAATTAACAATTTCATTTTTCCCCGTTTGAAAAGCACCAAAGTTTTTAAACGTTGTGAAAACTTTTTTTTTTTAAACGTCAAAAAAAGCCCGTTTAAGTGGACTTTCTAACGTCCGAAAACGTTGCCCGAACTCTGGAAAAACCCTAATTAAACGTAAACTGCAAGTTTTGATACTTTTTAAAAACGTTTTTGAACGGAAAGTAAAATGACCTATCTGAACCTAATTAAACGTTTTTTAACTTTTGTGTTTGCTGGATAAATGTTTGTTATCCGCAAAGATGCAATATTGCAGAAAAGACTTTTTTGTCACTTTTTTTGAAAAAATAAGAGCAAGTGTGCGCATACTAAAGATTTACATTTTGTGGCGTTATATTTTCGACCAAAAAAATCATTCCCCTACACAAACCATATCTGTAACGATCAGTTTTCAAAAATTACCAAATTTTTTCAGTTGTGCCCGGGGGGGTATAGGTGAAAGGGGAAACCAAATAAGTGTGTAAAAAGTTTTTTTGAGGACTGCTAAATTATTTTCCTTCGGCCGGGTTTTTGAAAACAGAAAGCGCAATGGGGCGGTTTATATTTAGTGGGTGTAAAAAAAATCTAAAAAGAAATCTGAATTAGGCGTGGGGTTTCAGAATTAAGTCGGTAAAATTAGAACTTTTTGTATCTTTTTTTTATTTTAAAAGTGTTACCAGGCTTTGGTTTGGGACTTCAAGGCATCTAACTTAAACGAGATATCAAACTGGAATATTAGTGTATTGTATTAATGAAATGCCCCGGGGAATTTCCTAAATAAATTGCGGTCCCCGCTGCAGTAAGTGTCGATTGGCGCCATCGGCAAAGCCAGTGATGGGAAGGAAGACGTTGCACTGAAAAACGGCCGTCGTGGGTTAAAACCGCCTGAATCCCCGGGGGGTTCCAAAACCCTTAAAGCACAGAACAGTGTTTCATGCATAGTCACTGAAAGGAACGCCCCTCAATTAATCTTATTGAGCATGTTTTTCATTAAATTAAATTGTTGCTTTACTTTGTTTGTTGTATTTTTTTTGTGTTACTCGAGCTGTTGGTTGTCTTCGGCGATCAATTCATAATTTTTAATGTGTATGGTTTGGAACGGATCGTAACGGGCGTTATCACTAGTGCTCCATGTACGGGCCTCTGCCCCCTATTTTTAACCTCTGAAACAAACAGACGGAAACCTTTCACTTAAGATATCATCTTTCCCAAAACCTACCCAATCCAACTGAATCATTTTTCTTCAGTCCCTCGGTAACGTGTCAGGGCTGGAATTCAATCTAAACTCAAAAAAATTTAGAACAAAAAAAAATGTCAGTACAACCCCAGAAGGGACGAAAAGATGATGTCTGAATTACAAAGGTTCTCTTCATTGAACCGGGAAAAAATGCTTGATCCGTGGATAAACCCGGAAAGTGTGAGTGAGACATTTGAGGAACCGGTTACCTGATGATTGAAATTTAGCATCAGATGAAGAAAAAGACTACTGTCGGGTCCTACACCCCCCGAGAATAGAGACGGGTTGTATGGACCCACAACCATCTAGTTCCCCCAAATAATCAAACTGCAGTCTAAAGGGGAGATTTGGGACGACTTACGAAATGAGAGACTGTTTTTTGAAAGAAAATCATTTTTCCTTTTTTTGGCTTATAGAGGACCCTTTTTGACATCAATTTTGGGGGTTTTCTTAATGGCCACGTATTATGTCACTGCTCAGCGGTTTGGGCAAAAATAATTTCAATTTCTCTAAAGGGGCCCGCGTTTGTCCCCATACTGATGGGCCAGCCCAGACTTGGGTTTACACAGGATTACAAACAATGTAGTGGGTCAGTTTTATCCCCCCGGGCCCCAAGCGTTATTTGGGGGGCCCCGCTTTTACCTCACGGGGAAATAGACCCTTGATTCGATGCTGTATGCGTCTTTGCCAATGCCAAGAATGATGGAAAAAAGGGAAAACTCGTTTTGAATTTTTCCCGATATTGAGATTGAAGAAGATTTGTAAAAGGAAGTTTCGGAAAATGGAATAGTGTCAATGTGGAGGATGGTATGTGAAATTTAAAACTTTTTTTTACACTGTACATTGTCTACCGTTTGGACCTGCCTTTTTTTTTTTATAAAAAACAGAAAATCCTTTGAAAAGCAAAAATAGCAAGCACATCAATTTTTTTATTCTGGTGTCTAAAAAAAAGTAAGCAGGAAAACATAAACAGAAGGGGAATATTGGCAAAAAAAGAAATTAAATATTATTTTCCCAGTTGATTGGCTAATAAATGACCTTAAAAGATTGTGTAAAAGTCACAGTGACAACTTTTTCATTTTTATTTTGTTTATTCAAACGCTTTCCCTTAAATAAATTTTAAAAAATTTTAAATTGCTTTTTTTCTAAAATCCCAAAGGAATTTTTAAAAGATCTTACCTGTTTTTGACTATTCACTGTCAATTTTTGGCGATTTTTTTTAAATTTAAAAGTGGGTAATTTCTTGTATAGAAAAAAAATTTTGAAAATGACATCTATATGTTTGTTAGGGTGGGGTTTTTACACATTGAAGTCCCAAAGAATTTATGGGATGACATTATAATTTAATTTTTATTGCAAAAAAAAACCCCCATTCTGAAAATCCGGGTTTAAAATTTCTCTTAAAATTAACACTTTATAAGCTTTTTTTAAATTGTGATTGTGGTCGCCGGGAAGTCCTGATGTAACCCCCAAAAAAAATAAAATTGATTTTGTTTTTTTTAGATTGTCCCAGATGTCACCCTTTCCCTTTGCCAAACAGACCGCTTTAAAACCCCCAAAAAGTGATGCAGGTTAAACATTATTTGGTACGGTAAAAGAATTCATCAATAATTACAAGTATTGGAAATGAACCACCTGTTGCAACTGTTGGGACTTCAAGTGGAACCTTTCTTAAGGTGAGACCAGACGCACATTAACATTATGGGTACTCTTTGCCTGCTGAAATTCCTTCTTTGTTTCACTTGTCAATATTACATTGTTTTGTAAAAACAAGTTACCTTCCCTTAAATCTGAAGGTTTGTGAAGTAATTGATACTAAAACAAATAGTTGTACTGAAAATGTTGATATTGATGTGTGCAAATTACTTCCAAAAAATCAAAAACCTAAATAAAATTGTTCTCATTTGGTCCCTGAATAACACTTCTGTTTTGTAGAGGTGATAATCAGGATTTATCTCTATCCAAAGGTGTTACTGGACAACGTTATAAGAGATATTTAACAAGCAGCGGACGGGTGTATGTAACAATATTTGCGTCTAGTGTCCCCACACCATCGTGTTGAAACCACCCGGATCTGTGTCCCTTGAGGCTTGCCGATGAACCGCCCGAAGCAACGTGTGCGCGATGAGAACGGAATAGTTGTTGAATGGGGAATTGTGCTGATAAGGAACCATCTTCACTGGCCCAATAACGCTAATATTATTATCATGCCCTTGTGAACACTTTTAAATTCAATTTTGCAAAATCCTTCAACGGCCTTAGCCAAGATATTATTCGATATCACGTTTTGATGGCGTATTGTGCTAAAACCAATTTATGTTTGAGCATTATGAAATAAAATCATCAATACGTCTGTATATTTTATTTTTCAGGTGCACATCGAAAATGACACGATAGCCCCGGCATTATGAGACCATCAAGCTAGGAGACAGCCAGTACTGAGAGATGTTATTCTCAATGACATATGCAACAGATACACGTACTAACTGAACAACAGGTAAACTATAAAACATTGCTGATGAATTATTGACTGATTAATAATTTATTGTTCGGCAGATTGATTAGTATTAGATACTTGGTAAAGATGATTTATTGAAGAACATTTGTGACCCGCTCTGCGAAAAAGGTATTAAAAAGGGACGCTATGCTGTTACCCGTAAAGGGCTGTTCTATGTGGAAGGGTGAAAAAAAAATTCACAACGTGATTTTTTATTTTTATTGGCTTCTATTATCAATACTTTCATAATTTATTTACAGAAATATTATTATTGATGAGTAAAGATAAGAAAAATAAAAGTTAAAATTTTACACGTATGCAAATTAATAAAAATATTTGAAAAAAATACTTCAAGATAACCATAATTCAAATTTATATTGCACAAGCATTCCCTAAAGGAGCTCAAAGGAACATAACTGTTGCTATCAGATTAAGGGTTTTTCTTCTTGTTTCATTCTTTTGTCACTTCCTGTGTTTTAAAAGGCTGTATCTCAGAGCACTTCCGTTAATTTGTACAATATGAATATGCAAAAATCAGTATATCTCAGAATGCAAATTCCCGGGTTCAAACCTACGCCAAATTAAAGTTTATAATGTAACCCAATTCTGCTATGTATGTAACTCAATTTTTTAATTTTGTCCCATAATACCCATTTTTGTGGAGCCGGTCACATTATATGATTAAGTTCGGTATTGCTAATTTGTCGAGTTACAGTCTGGAAGGTACCACGATACGCAAGAGCTTATGAGCTATAACTATGTTCATATTAATGGTAAAATTATATTACTTGTTGTCGGTTCTTTATATTTTATGAACAGTTTTTTCCTTTGACACAAAGAGATTTTAATTGATAAATAATGTTGTTTTAATATTATTTGTTTATGTTTGAACAGCTTTTGAAGTTAGAGTAGAAACTGCAACAGTACACGAGCTGCAGACATGTCAGTGTGAATGGGGAGGACAAGACGGAACCCGTACTGTGGATGGTGCACATGGAGAAAAATTAACAATGAGACCATAATTATTACATTGGACACTAATTAATTGAGTATTATTATTATTCACATTCCGTGAATATATTACCGACGCGATTCTTGCTTTTGCATTTAATTGGTCTTCTTTAGCTAGCCATCATTCAAATAGAAACAGTGATCTTGTGTCTTCTCTATAATTAAATCTTGCGCCCGAAGTTGCCTCTCTCAAAATCTGCTCACATCACTATTGCTTAGTTACAGTTTGGATAAGGCAGACATTTCCTCTGAAGATTTTGTGAGTTCATTCAAATTATTTTCTTAATTGTGTTGGTACCATTAGAGGAAGTGAGGGCCCAATTATTAAAGTCACACTGAATTATATTTTTTTAGATTTATATCAGTTTATCAGCGCAAACAGTTGAAGCCTTGCCGATAAACAGTTCCCCAACTTTTTAAGGAGATTAAAAAAAATTGTTTTGGGAAATGGGGGAAGAATATTTAGTTTTTGTTGAAATTGTTTAGTGTCGACTCCACATCAGTAACACCAAAGTGTTCAAGCATCATACTGATCAAATATTTAAACTCTGTTCAGATTGTAAAGTACGATGATGACATAAAAGATTTGAGTGCTGAATCGGTAGGTACTTTAATGCTGTACTGTAAAATAAATGACAAAAACAGCTTGGTGAAACAATAACCTAAAGAGATTGGAAATACGCTTTGGTACACACCAATTCATAAGGAGAAGATACATGTAATACAAATAACTAACATTGTTCCATCCTGCCGATTATCTCCAAAAGATTTTAGAAATATTGGTACAATCAATGTATTTTACCTTAATGATAATCTGATTCCGCGCTGTCAATCGGGGTTGAAGCTTACACTCAACTGAAAGCACCGTACATTATTTAATCAAGGCTTTGGGCATTGAGGGAAATGACATGCTGTTGTTTTGCCCCCCCGAACATAAATCGCAATTGAGTATTTGACTTCCAGTCAGTCATGCAATCATGGATGAAACTTATAAACAGATAAATATATCAACTTCTGTAGTGTTGGTTGATAACATACCTAAGTTCTCGTATACAATCTGTGTTAACATTGGTGGTCCTGCCAGTAAACATCAGTGTACCGCGAGATCAAATCTAGGACACTATTATTCATTATTTATACCAAGTTCTACCACTTTGTATCCCCAAAATTGTACATTATTGATGTATGCCAACATGTAGTTCCTCCAGTGTTAATGGAAAATAGAAATTAATTTAAATAAAGCACTAGCTGGGTTCACACGATTGGTCCATTAGAATCAAACTCACAATAAATTTTTAAAACAAAGGCAAATCTAGCAGCCTATGCTCCAGGATCTAAGAAGAAAGTTCTACTACTGACCTTAATGTCACCATTGTCAATGGTCCACTTGTGAATGAGGAAATCTTGTAAACGTTTGGGTGTTATTACTTTAAGTTAGACCCCATACGTTGAATACATAAGAAAAAGTTTCTTCTAAGCTGGCTATGCTGATTACTGAGAATTCGTGACTGTAAAAGTCCCTCAAAGCTGTTTTATAAAACTGGATTATGCCATCTTTTAGATTACTGCTGTACTGTGGGAGTGTCGGTACGTATGTTCCTGATTTACTATAACAAATATCTCAAAAGAGCCACAAGGACAATTCTGAAGTGCCTTTTCTAACCCTCTCAGTGAAATATTTGGCTTTCGTTCTCTGAAAAAGAGTTAATAGACTATGTTGAGTCTTGCGATGAAAAGGTCACCATTGACTTCCCGGGCACTCTGAGCCATCAGCTATGGGAGGTTAACGCGTGTATACTTTTGTATTATTGTTATTTTGTCACATCGCCTTTTTTCCACCCCAAAAACATATTGATGGAATGATTACATTTATGGTGTTCTATAATGGACACCTACGCGGCGCCTTTTTTTTTTTACGCGGTGACTTTTTGTTTTTGGGCGGCGGCTTTTTGTTTTTTAAAAACAAAAAGTCGCCGTCCAAAAACAAAAAGTCGCCCATATCATAAATCAAAAGCAAAGTCGCCGTCCAAAAACAAAAAGTCGCCGCGTAAAAAAAAAGTCGCCGTCCAAAAACAAAAAGTCGCTGTCCAAAAACAAAAAGTCGCCGTCCCCCAAAAAAAGTCTCCGCGTAAAAAAAAAAGTCGCCGTCCAAAAACAAAAAGTCGCCGCCCAAAAACAAAAAGTCGCCGCGTAAAAAAAAAAAGGTGTCCATTATAGAACACCATATACATTTAAAACTTACAATGTAATAAATAAAATATTAAAAAAGCTTGGAAACTTTCGAGAAAATGAAGAAATAATGCTTGACCTCCAACGTCCGGTTTGGAGCGTCAAATTGCGAATTTAGGCCGACTGTGTTACACACACCGTGTTTGAATAGTAATTGACAAACCGGAATTTAGGTAATATTTTTAAATCCCGGGATAAGTGCTTCGTTACGTAGCGTGAAAAACAGACCCTGTATCGCATTGGATTTTGCCTGACGAAACTTTATACACGACCTACGTGGTTTTTCCGCGAGGTTTGGGTACCGTACTACGACTAAATCTAGCAGCTTCCTCGAGTTGCATGCGTGTACGTCCCCATGATCACGATCACCTTTTGTTGCATGGGCTTTAAGGTTTCCAAACGAAAGCGGAAATCAAGGTCGTTTTTTAAAAAAATTATTTTGACCTAATGGATTTGCGAAATTGTTTACAATTTACAAAATGTGTAAACCAAGCTTTTATTAAGTCAAACCATATTCAATGGATGAAATTTATTATTGTAACAGCAACCAATAAAGTTCTTTTCATAAAACATTTGCACACATACACGTTGTAAATGCTACTGCGAGGTGCTGAAAGTCAAGATTCTCGCGAAAACTCGTACGTTCTCGAGAGGTCACCTTTACACAGATCTATTATAAAAACCGGTTCTTGTTTTCAAATGTATTAACAAAATGACTCATACTTTGTAAACAAATCTATTTACGATCATTTTACACACTGATTTGTGAAACGAGAGACAAGCTACTGATATGACAATGAAGGTCCCCTTTTGCGAAAAAAGGGATACTGTTCGAGTTTTCCTGTAACTGGTACAATTATATGTAATATATTTGCACGTACAATTGAGAGACCATGAATTCTCTCACTTTCATTCAAATTCCGAACTTCTTAAAAACGTTCAGTTTTCTGCCTAATATAAACATTTCCATTTAATTCATTCAATTCTGAAACTTGTGCTGATTTCCGTGTAATGACAAACTTGGTTTTACCACGGAAATTTAGAGCCGGATGGAATTTCCCCCTTTTTCACAAAAAAAAGGGTTTTGTGAGTTTTTCGCCATTTCTTGTGCTCAGCGAATTAATGTATTGAATTGAATTTGTATTATTTTAACACAATGCTTAAATGTACACATCATTTTCGCTTTAACTAAAAAATTCAGGTAACTATGCAGATTAATATTTTAAGTGATGTTGTATTATTGCTTAATGTTGCGTCATCTTATTTTCAGTGTGTTGTTTGGAAAACTGTGTAAATAAATGCAATAAACAAATAAATGATGATGATGATGATTATGGATTTATAAAGGTATTATGACACCAAAAAGGCACTCAAGACGCTAATACATGCACTGATATATAATAAATAAATATGGCACAAAATAAATAATTTACAGGCAGAGACTAATCAATCGGCAGTTCACATCAGAGGATCAATGCAGCAGCAACAGAAAAAGCTTGAATCACCTCCAGAGCCATCGGTAAACTCACCTCCTGGTACTATCATTCAACGTATACACAGGAAATACTAAGAACAAAATGAAAAATGTTACTGTAAAAACCTGCCTGATCTGATCCAAACAGGGTTGGACAATTTTACTTTCGTGGATATTATTGAAAATTAGAAAGGCAAGTACTGGAAAATCATACTGGTATTTGTTCAAATAGTGACCCATTCAACAAACAAATTGTGAAATAATTTGACAACTATTAAACCACTAAGTCTTATAGACCACTGGACAATCATTAGAAGGGATGTTTGTAGTGCATCATCAACTTTAAACCAAGTATAGGTTTTGTTGTTGCTTGTTGTGGTTTTGTGTGTTGTTTTGTTGTTTTGAAACGTAGTTGATTTGGGTATTATAATACTAATATTATATAGGGCTTAGCCTGAAAACCTTTCGCATAGCATATGTGAATAAAATGTGGGTACAAATCTCAAATTAGGCATATTGTGTTATTTTCACAAAAATTACCTAAAACGATGTTTATAGCGTCATGAAATGGAAAATATGGTAATTAAACACTCAGGTAACAAGACAATACAAGCTTAGCTACTTCATGTTATGAGAGTGACATCCTTGATTTTCATGAATTTTAAACCAAGAAGTGCCAAAAAAAGATGAAAAACACCCACAAACATGAAATTACAAGGTGAAAAAAGATGTCAACATGGATACAGCATTCTGTTTTAAAAACTAAAAATCTAATTAAAGATCCTTTACTACATCTGTACCAAGTTCATGAGCAAAGGCTGGAAATAAGGCGACAATCAAAGTTCCTTTTTGATGCACCTTCACATTCATTTGTGTATATTATTTTAATGATGTATGATGTAACAACAGCTCAACATATTTTGCTAAGGAGTGAGGAAGATATTTCCAAACAGTGAAAGAAGTTACTTAATAACCCAAATAAGAAGTGTATTTTATTGACAACAGCTGTATCTGACAAGCGCACTTGCCCCACACTTTCCTGGTTTAGGGCTAAAACGATTGAGCTTGACAGATTTTCTCTGACATGTGCGTCCATTGATAAGATTTTTCTGGACGATATGTATAGACATTGATCTGGGTATTGGCTACCTATATTTGATTTACCTGGATCTAAGTGGAGTGTTGATGATTGTAACGTGCCTTGTTTGTGTCATTTAATTTCAGCTTGTTAATATTAATTCAAGATCAAATTTCAGAATTACACGACATGTTGTGCTATAACATTTCCTTGAAAAATACAACCACCAGGAAAGTACCGGTAATACCCTGATACTGATACCCTAAACATCTGCCTCTTCCTTTTATATTTGTTAATTTGCAAAATTGTTGGTCTGTGCCACCACGAAATGGCACCAAAGCACATAATAAATAGTTAAAATTGTTAAAAGTTGATTAGAAAATCAATCAATCAATCAATCAATGAGTCAATTTATAAGCTTTCTAAAATGAAACTTTAACAATAATATATAACAAGAGAAATTCGCTAGGGAAATAAAATGGTATAACTTTAGGTATTTTATTGGAAAAAAATATTGTTTATGGTTTGATGGTCCAACTTAGGGACTGACGGTGGTAGAGCATCTGTAGTCTCTTACAAACCCTCTGAGCCCAATTAGGTTTTTAGGTCTAAACTATATGTAGGCCTAATTCACACAAATTGGACGACTTTGTTTTTACTTTTTCAATAAATTGAGATTATTCTGAGGTATTCTGTTAATGAATTTCATTAGAGCTGAAAAGAAGTGAACGATGAATGAAAATGAGCAGAGGGGAGGTATTAAAACAGACAAATAATCAAACAAAACAAACAAGTAAAACAAAAGTAAACAGCCTGTTGAAAAAAGGCTGTGGACTTTGTAGCATTAACTATTTTAGATTTTGCTTCCTACTAAAGGTAAAGAATGTAATTAATGGGTAATTACTTAGCAAACTTTAAAAAAAAACAGAATATGCGTCCAGCAGACTGCTGAATTAAATATTGCATGAAATGATGTCTATTCCAATGGATAAAGCGACGAATGGTGATTCGTCGCTTGAAAACATGAACACGGAAAACACCTTAGCTGGTGGTTCGCCGGCTATATAAATAACCGTAATTACGAAACTATGACGTATCAACACTTGAAACCTGTTGACGACAATGAATACACCCCAAATATCTACAATACTGAATTTGTCAGAAAACGGTGACGATATGTAGTTCACAAAAACTGGACAATTTTTTTTCACATTTTCGCTATTAAACCTTGCTAATCCTCAGAAAATTGCAAAGGGGAAATTAGTGAAAAAATCCAGAAATCAGAAAAATCATGTTTGAATACTAATAATACTAATGGGGTGCCGTGGTAGAGCGGTTTAATGCATCGTCGGACTTGTGTTCTGATGGCCGAGACGTCAGAATGTGGGTTCGAATCCTATTAAGCAAGACACTTAACTATAATTGCTTCTCTTCACCTAGGAGTATAAATGGGGACCTTTGAGGGCAGAGATGGTAATTGTGTTTGATTAAACTCATTGCGCTACACATTTGGCAGCATGGGCTGCATACTCTTCAGGGAGTTGAGATGGTTCTTGAATGATATAACTGGCTGATGACAGGTAATAATGTTCACGCGCCATGAGCGTCACACTTGGCGCATAACGGCGCAGTATGTATCTTAAATTTGTGCCCTTAGAGTGCGGTCTGTTGTAAAGCGCATTGAGGCCTTTGCTATATGCGCTATATAAATTTAAGTTTTATTTTATTTATTTATTATGTGTCCATTATAAAAAAATATATATATATATATATATATATAAATATTTTCATATTTAAAAATATAAATGTTTTCTAATGTTATTCTAATGATTTAATTTTCCCTCCGTTGCAGCTGTACTAGACAAAGTGAGTGTACAATGGCAGAGGAATCAAGTCGATGGCTCCCTTACAATGAAATACAGTGTGTGACCATCAGCGGTATAACAAGCTTGCCCATAACAAACCCACAGATAATGGTGAGTTATTTCAGATCGATAAAACTAACTTTTGAACAAAATAGTAGAGGCAAATCCAATATGGCCGCCATTTGAGCATAAATTGGCCTATCTGCAGATTATTATGGAATTATATAGTCTATTATTGTTAGTCACCATTCAGTTATAAAGCAATTTTGTAATGCACTTTATAATTATGACACGTATCCATAAACTGATGCCATTCCACCGCTTAGTTTTACAATTTCTTTACAGGATTGGTATCGTTTAAATACTCTGTTTCATTTCATTTCATTTCATTTCATTTCATTTCATTTCATTTCATTTACAAAATACATAAAATAAACAAAATATTTTGCCAATAATTATATGTATTGTCGTTTAATAGATTTTCTGGCATTATAAGGCATATGCGTTACAAAGTACCAGGTTTGCATATGCCGAAAAAATTAATTGCTAAATCGACTTAAGACACAAACATTCCTCTTTAGATTAAATACTAACAATCCATCGTAATAAACTTTTACGTGAAATCCCTGAGGATAACTATATAGAGGTTTCCAGTGGCAGATCCAGCAACGTCAGTAAAGTGAGAATATGTTTTTTCCTGTGTTGGACCTATTTTTGACATTACAGGAAACCACAGATAAATACCTAGTATTATTTTTCAGAAAAGTGAGGAAAGTGAGAATGTATTTTTCCCCCGTTTTGGCACCATTTGTGGACATTACAGGAAAACACAAACAAATACACAATATTATGTTTCATTCTACGGTTTTCAGTGGCGGATCCAGAAACGTGAGGAAAGTGAGAATATGTTTTTCCCCGTTTATGCCCTATTTGTGGACATTTATACAGGAAACTACAAACAAATACATAGTATCATGTTTCATTCCACCGTTTCCAGTGGCACTTCAAGAAACCTCTGCTCACCCTCTCTACAAAAATAGAGAGGAATATTTGAATCCTGTTTTTTTTTAATTTACCCATATTCCATAATGGGTAGAATGTCGTATCCGACCGCCAATTTTTCTCATTCACTATAACCAATAATGTAATCTTACCTACCTATAAGGTGGAAAACATATGGATGATGATGGACATATACTTCAAATTATTCCAGGATATTTATTTCATGAAAAATGAGGCATTTTTGGTATACGATGACTTCCTCCGTCATATGTCAGTCTGTCTTGTCAACTCCCCCGTTAGTGACCAACACGGTCATTGTACATGCGCGGCAACTATAATAGGATCCTTCTGTTTTCTGAAGGGGAGGATTTTGTTAGAAGAGAAATAAAGTCCGAAAACCATCATAAAAGTTCATTTTAAAGATAGTTTTCGCTTTCTGTACCCCCAAAAATCGATAGAATAATTTTTAACTGGTTAGTGGTTGCAAAGAAATCCCCCCAAAAACCTTAAAAAGTGGCGGTCAGATACGACATTCTTTCCTTACATATTTTGGTATGAAGTACATGCGTGCGAAGTTTTATGTTTTTACCACAGAGTGCAAGAAATTTGTATTTTATATCCGTGGACTACAAGAGTTTCCTTTGACTTCAGCAAATAGCTGCTAAGGCCTACACGCTGGACAAAGTGTTCACTTTGGTTCGTGTGAAACTTCCCACACTAATTAAAATCAAGACAAGTATTATCTTAAGCTTTTGACTCATCTTGTATCTTGCCTTTTTAAAGGGCAGGTCACGGTTTTGAAAAGTGGGTGCAGATGACAAAAAGCAAAAAGGCACACGTACCCATTTTACCAATGTTGTCCTGATATAGCGGCAAACCAAGGCAAGACGGTACAAGACCACGCATAACGGGATGAATATGGCTTTAATACTTCTCATTCATTTCCATAGGTTCTGTAAAAAAATTAATTAATTTAATACAAAATGTAGACTTGAGATTGCTTGTTTTGGTTACTCCCCCCACCCTCTGACCCTACAATAGGCAAAATACAATGTACATGTGCATACACTGGTGTCAAAATCTGAAAATGTTTCACCATCCTGCTCAGTGACAGCGGATCCAGGCTCAAAGGAGTCAAAGGACGGTAGGGGTTGGGGTCGGTTTTTTCTTCGCCATTAATGTAAATTTACTATAAGTGTAAGTAATGTTGGGGTATCGTGTCCCTAATTAAAAAATATACCCCCCTTCAAATTGGTGAGACCCAAGATGGGCCCAACTTCAAAAATGATATCACAGCCCATACTGAAAACCGATGCCAACTGTCATGATTTGTACACAATCTTCGCAATGCTCCATGTACTGATGTAGCTTTATCTTATTCATCATTGAGTCAATTGAACTGTCTTGGAATACTTGCTAATCAACCCCAAACATACCGCCGCACACATAGAGGTAAAAAAGCTGGTCGCCGTAGAATGGACAGACTTACACAACTTGCACTCCAGCCTCACCAACCCCCAGCAGTGAACTCAACCACATCAACAAGCGACATTGGCATAACTTCAACTCAAATGTTCACGATGAGTCTAAACTTCAACTCGGTGTCTTGAATACTCAATCCATATGTAACAAATCGGATGAATTTGTTGACTTTGTACTTCAAAACAATTTGGATCTTGTTGCCATAACCGAGACATGGTTTAAACCTGATGATGATTTGCTACCCCGTGAGTGTACTCCTGCTGGCTACTCTCTCCATCATATCCCCAGACCAATAAAGACCGGTGGAGGGGTTGCACTACTCTTTAGGTCCAGTTTATCTATCAGTATGAAAAGTGTTAATATTGACTACCTAACATTTGAATCTCTGCATGCTGAGGTAACGTGCAACTCTAGATCTGTTCGCCTTGTTAATATTTATCGACCAGAAAGGGATGTTGATGGTAAACATGTAAACTTCTCCAGTTTTCTGCAGGAATTTGAAAAATTAATTGTCGATTATCTCTTACACCCATCTGACATTATTTTAACCGGCGATTTTAACATTCATATGGACATAATTTCAAACAATTATGCAAATCAGTTTAAAGATCTGCTCTCTGCTCATGGACTTATACAGCACATCACAGCACCCACTCATCGGTATGGTCACTGTCTTGACCTCATGATAACGCGTGAAAATACTTCACCTCTTATCACGAATATAACTATTCATCCTGGATTATCTGATCATTATGCAATCATGGTAAATTTGAACATTAAAAAACCTCCCATACCTACCATTTCTGTATCTATTCGCCACTGGAAAAAAGTAAATATTAAAGATTTATGTCATGATGTTGAATCTCAACTGGAAAATGTAAACCTTGAAGATGGTGAGCTGGATTCTTGTGTCAGTCTATTTGAATCTACTATCCGTAACATCTTGGATGATCATGCTCCGCAAAAAACTCGAACTGTTAAACTACAATCTGAATCCCCCTGGTTCAATGATGATATCCGTGCTGCAAGGAAAATCCGCCGTCAACTTGAGCGAAGATGGCGTGACAATGGGAAACTTGGAGTACGTCGGCAAGAATACTGTAACCAACGTGATATTGTGAAGAACATGATTAACCAGGCAAAAATAACTCACTACTCATCTCTTGTGAAAGATAGCTCTGGTGATCAGAAAAAACTATTTAACATTGTTGAAAAGCTGCTTCATAAACCCAAAGCTCCAGTGCTTCCATCTACACACTCCGACCAGGACCTCGCAAATGCTTTTTCAAACTTTTGTCACAAAATTGAGAATATCCGTCGTTCTTTTCCCATTCTATCACAAACACCAACACGCAAGGATCCACAATGTAGACTGTCCATGTTTGAGCCTACTAGTGTTACGGAGATCAAGAAAATCATCATGAAATCGCCATCAAAATCATGTGAACTTGATCCAGTGCCAACTTCGCTAATAAAACAAAATATTGATGTGTTTGCTAAGTATATCACAATTATTGTAAACAGATCTCTTTCTTCCGGTTGTTTCCCTAATAGCCAGAAGGTTGCTCATGTTAAACCACTCCTAAAGAAACCCAATTTGGACAAGGAAGTTTTCAAAATTACCGACTGGTAGCGAATTTAAAGTACCTTGGGAAAAACAATCGAGCGAGTTGTTTCATCACGGATCTCTGACCATGTTCATGCTAATAACCTGTCGGACACATTTCAGTCAGCCTACAAACCATTTCATGGAACGGAAACTGCTCTTCTTCGCGTCAACAATGACATTTTATCTGCCATGGATGAGGGGAAAATCACTGCATTAGTTTTGTTAGACTTAAGCGCCGCTTTTGACACGGTCGATCATAAAATCCTTCTCTCCCGCCTTCAATATCATCTTGGAATACATGACACAGCCCTAGATTGGTGTAAGTCCTACCTTTTAAATAGGCCTCAGCATGTTTGTATTGGTAACGCTATCTCCGATCCTGTTATTCTGGACTATTCTGTACCCCCAAGGCTCTGTGCTCGGCCCACAGTGGTTTACTGTTTATACCTTTCCAGTTCGTGATATCATTTTGAAGTATAATTTAAATTACCATGTTTACGCTGATGACACGCAGCTTTACATTACTTTTAAATCTTCTCAAGAACCTGCTGATTCCTGCATTAAAACACTGGAGAAATGTATTCAAGAGATTCGAAGTTGGATGAGACAAAATTTCCTGAAATTGAACGATGAAAACAGAATTTGTTCTATTTGGATCACGTCAGCAATTGTCTAAAGTTTCTCTTCCATTTATTACAATTGGTGACTCGCAGATAACCCCTCATTACACGCACGTAATTTGGGTGTTATATTTGACTCGACAATGACTTTAAAACCACATATTTCCAACATTGTTCGCATATCATCATTTCATATCAGAAATATAAGCCGAATTAGGAAATACTTGAATAAAAGTGCCGCTAAACAAATTATACATGCGTTTGTCACATCAAGGCTCGATAACGGGAATGCTCTCCTTTACGGTCTCCCGCAGAATCAAATATCTCGTCTTCAGCACATACAAAACACAGCAGCTCGTGTTGTGACTTTGTCCAGAAAGTCATGCCATATCACGCCAATCTTGAAAGAACTGCACTGGCTTCCTGTTTCACAGAGAATTGTTTTTAAACTTATGCTAATTGTTCACAAATCTTTCAATAACATTGCTCCAATTTATATTTCTGAACTGCTTAAAGTCTACACTCCATCACGCAATTTGCGCTCCAGCAACATGTCACTCCTAAAGGAACCAACTTCAAAACGGAACTGGGGTGATAGGTCGTTTTCTGTCGCAGCTCCGAGACTCTGGAATCATCTTCCAACTAAACTCAAATCTTGTCATAGTATAACCAGATTTAAGTCGATGCTTAAAACTCATCTTATGTCACAACTCTTCAAAGATGATGTATATTTGTAATTGCATTGTAGGTACATGTGTCTCGGTACATAATCATTTTTTTCCCCCTATGCTATCATTGTATATTGTTTGTATTCATGTTTTTTCTTTGTTTCCGCGCCTTGAGCGCCCAGCAGGGTGGATATGTGCGCGCTATAAATCTATATTATTATTATTATTATTATTATTATTATTATTATTATTATTATTATTATTATTATTATTATTATTATTATTATTATTATTATTATTATTACCATTTGTACCTAAGCAGCTGGAGTATAAAGCTGGACTATATCGGAATTGTGCAGGCAATGAATTATGGGAGTTGGGTTTTAGAAAAAAAGTTGTAAACAAACGCACAAGTTTGTGCACAAAGTAAAAGGAGGAAAAAGGTGATCAGCAAGAAGGTTTTTTTTTTACATAATATAGCAAAATTATGGAAAAAATTATTAAGAATTAGTTAAATGACATGCAGAACATTTGTATAATTAATTAGGAAAAACTGTTTTATTCCCAGAAACCACGCAAATGGAGGAATTCTTAGCTAATTTCTGGATAACAATTATATTCATTCTAATTTGCTCGTCATGAACAGGATTTGCAATGTACTTTTTTAGGCAAACTTGATCACTACTAACAGCTGAGAAACTCGGAATATATTTTCTTTTAGAAATATTCTCCCCATTGCAAAACATGTATATTGCATAATTATAAAGTAAAGAATGGTAAAAAAGAGAAAACAGTGCCTTGTGCAACTTGCCTTTTTTATACGTTCGTGATATTCAATTGTTATTATTTTTCATACAATCTGATTAGTAACTAATACAATACTTCACCCAAGGGATTAAAATAGGCAAGTCTCATTTCAGATCTGATGGGCGGCGATCCGTGCCCCCAATATATACGACCGGGGAACGGTAATGTCAGACGGTCCCAAAATAATAATAATAAGATAGGGCCTTTTTGGAAGCCACGCCCCTCCATAAGGGGAAGGGGTGTGACACAATATTTAGATTTCATGGCTCAGATATATCAGAGAGTAACCTAAGACTTCGAGTACAGACCTATAGTAGAGTGTCCATGGTACTAGTGTTCTTTCCATGTTTCTGTTCTTTTCACAGATAACAGTAACAGTGGAGCAGCTTCCTGAACTACAACTTAACCAAACCTACAGCTGTCAGTTCAATGACCTGTCAAAGTCACAAGGGACGACTAACGGAAACACAATTGAGTGTAGCATTCCAGAAAAATCTGATAGACCTACAATTCCTCCATTGGGTAGAGTTATCAAACAAATACTAAATTCACTTTTGCTACTTTGTATACATGCATCTTAGAGCTCGTTGTGGCCAAATGAAAACTAGTATAGGTTTTCCCCTGCCAATTTTCCTTAAAAATAAATTCAAATATATTTCCTTCAAATAAATTTGCGTATGGGCATTTACAAAAGTGGGGGACAATTTATATACTGTCCCTCCACTATTAAAAAGGGAGGGGCATGTCATCCGTCTCCCACTGATCGATGCCCATGCCTTGAAGGGTACTTTTGAACTCCTTTCGGACCCGTTGGTTTACATACCGGAATTTATGTAAATAGCTTTGAATATAATATAATATTGCGTCTTGGAACAATACCCTCTCGGTGAGTATACTTACTTGTATATCTATATTATTAGGATTGATGTTCACCATTTCCATTTTTTGTTCTGCAGAGGACCATGTGACAATGCAGCTGAGAGTTGTTTCATCTGAAACCAGTGTGGCATTTATTACTACCGAATTCAGCTTCTATGAATGTGCTATACACACCAGGTAGGTTTGGAGACAAAATTTAGATTTCTGAATATATGAAATAAGTTCCAGTGGTTGTCTAGGAAGCGACCGACGCTGTTTTATTGCATTGTTACAAACATATCGAGATAGGCAAATCTGCTATGACTATGCTTACTTTCTTTGAATCAATATATACTTACTACATCAAACGGTTAAAAATATACTCAATGCGGAATCTATATCATGAGAAATGTATGAAAAGGCAAAACGTTGCCATCGGCCAACAAAACGTTGCCATCGGCCAACTTTTTGAAAATGTACTTATTTGTTTAGAATTTTTTTTTAATGGAAAAATGCAGACATAAATTTGTTAGGATAATTGGTATCTTCAGCCTACTGATATCAAGTTAAGCTAGCTTTCATACCATAATTCGGTAATTTTGTAATCTGGGATATGTGCTGTAACTGAATTGTGAAATTTTTCATACACTGTAAGAAACATTAGGCAAACACGGTTGATATGTTGCCCAACACTGGTCAACATATCAACAGGTTACACAGTTGGTTTACCATTGCCCAATGTTGGAAAATGTTTTGCCAAAATATGTGAACAGTTGTGGTAAAGCTGACCAATTCTGGGAGAAATAACCTTACCCAACCCCATGTTGCCCAACGTTTTTACAGTGTAAAAGCAAACTTTTGTGACAAAACAATCATTTTCAAACATAGGGCCATCACGGACTCCAATCGCGAACAAAAAGCTGCCAAGATGGCTAACACGACATGACAATATGTATCATCTGGAACATTGATTTGGTGCCAATGTGGTCACAAAGAGGTCATAGGTTTCCTTCTATATTATTATCTATAACAACAATTTTGATGAATTTGGAAAGATTTTTATTATAAAACGCCAAATTCAAAAAATTCCAAATAGATCCCTGTCATTGGAAAAGTTAAAATAATTTACTGACCATATTGGCAGCCATTTTGGATTTTGTCCACAAGAAATGAACGTCTTTGTAAACTGATTTCAGAAACGAGTTTATTGACCACATATTTAAATAAAACAAGCAAACAAAACTTTGTGATAGAACGCCACAGCCAAAAACATAAAACTTGTGCCAGATGCAGAAAAAAATTAGTGGCTGAAATCCACCTGTTTCATCATTTCATGAAAAAGTGAGATGTTTTCACATATCCGCTGGACTATTAATGGCGGATCTGTGGCACCAGCAGCGTCAGAATTATTATCACTAATTTTCATTTAATATTTTAATTTAATATGTTACAGGTGTGGTGAATGTGTCACAAGTAACTGGGCCTGTGATTGGTGTGTATATGACAACAAATGCACACACCAGAGTACTGAGTGTTCACCAGGAGACAACATCATCACAGAAAACAATGTAAATATAAATTATATTCTTGCTTAATGTCATAACAAACAATTTCCCATTGGTCATAAAATAACATTTTGTCACACTTTGTGACAATGTTATCCTGCATGTTATCCATATTAAACGTAGTTATGACATTATGAATTATGTCAAATTGGTTACAGAATCCCAGCAATGGTGGAAACCAAGGACCAGACTTCTGTCCGCAGCTACAGCAACAGGCTGGAGAGGAACTCCTGCCAGTCAAAATTCCAAGAGAAATACTGGTCCATGTCTCAAATTTGCCAAACGCTACAAAGGTAGGCCGTAATCTGAGATAATAAAATTAGCCTATTCTACCCTTGGTACTTTCATTCTTTTAAATAAATTCACACCTTCCCTAGACATTAGTTATACCGCAATGAGAAATAGTGATGAAAACTTTGAATTAATTAACATTATTGTCTCAGAAATTGTTAGTTGAACAATTTCAAGAGGTGTTTGCGCTGTCGCACGAACACCTAATTACGAAATCTATACATTGTTGACGTTTTTAACTTTCGATTACTAAGCTTACCGGCCAATGCAACCCAGCTAGGGTTCTCTATATACGGATATTGAAGGACTGATTTTATATTTGCCCTTTACCGACCACTCTACTAGTCACGCCGTCGAAAATTGCTACTTAAGAATCAGACAGAGTCAAGTGAATAATTATGACTTGAGGCTCGGGTCCCTAATCGGATACAATTTAATACATTATTCTTTATCAATAGGTGACTGGTTACCAGTGTTCGTTATTGATAGAGGGTAACATGCAGACTATCGAAGCGACTCAATTGTCCAATGATGTTATTATGTGCAATAGTCGTAGCGTAAGTATGAGTAATTTCTTTTCCAAATACAACAGTTTGTTTGATAGTAATACATTTTTACTTTTGTCCATACAGAATCACAAAAATTCCTTGGTGTTTTTTTTTATTATTTTTTTTTTAAATTTAATTTACTGTCAGTCACCCCAAACTAGGTCAAAATCCACTAGAGTGTAAGGGGTTACATTTGCGATAACATCCACCATTACAAGATTACATTTGTTGATATTTTTCTTAAAATATCAACAAATGATTTGATTATTTAAAAGTAAAAGTAAAGTCTTTTACGAGAAGAGGATACTTGATTCCCAGAATGTTGCTTCCCAGGTTGTATCGTAACATAGGACGTGATCCCTGGCTAAACGGCAATCTTTGGTTGATGACTTCTGACAAGCGCCCCCAAACAAAGACATTGACAAAATATGGAGACTACCAACATAGGGCTAGATTGCTCAGTTGGTATAGCGTTTGGCAGAGCAGCTAAATCACTTGACCATTAACTGTCATTGAGACAAACCTGTCTACTCCCCTGCTTTGAAATTATTTCATAATTTTGTTTTAAAAGTACACATATGCAGCAGATGACAGAAATGAACTGATAGTGTCATTGACTGTAATCTGGAATGGTGACAGGGAGCTGGATGATTACTTCGGCTTCAATGGTGAGTTTGCATTTACAATGTACTTTTTATCTTTTAATGTACGTTTAATCAAAGTACTTTTAATCAAAGAATGGGAAACAACAACAATAGTTATTTCTACATGAAATACCCTTTTTTGAGATCCTCTTCAACTTGAGGAGGCAGATAAGTGAATAGAGCTTTAAAAATGATCAACAGTGAAAGGTGTTTAGCAGCTTTCTATGTAATTACAAAGAATGAATTCAATACAAAATTTCAGAGTTTGTTTCATGAATTTCATTAACTTCAAATATTGTCATCGAAATTAAGAATCTCTGGCAAATTTCTCGCATATTTATTAAAACTGTGATCATTATTTGAATATCCAACACAATTTTATTTTCAAAATATAGGAACCTGAGATTTTTTTCATCTGTGATTAAAATGGAATGTGTAACAGAATCAGAATCCTCAACAATACAAATATGTTATTTTTTCAGTTACACTGTGACGTGAACAGACGGGATTGTAGCCGCTGTCTGTCAGAGGAGACAACAAGACCAGAACTCCAGTGTCGTTGGTGTGGTACCCAGTGTGCATTCAATGAGAGTAGTGTCTGTACAAGTAGTGCTCTAAGCCCTGGTGGTCAGTGTCCGGCACCTGCTCTTGAAACGGTAAACAGTGATGGCTATATAATGGCAATTTATATGATACGTAACTTTCAGCTTACTTTGTGTTTTTGCTTTACTGAAAAATCTACTGAATGGCAAGTCTGAAGTATGTTACACAATTGCTGTCAATCTGGCCCACAACCCCCGAACAAAATGTTCATAAGGGGAATGGAAATTATAATTAGTATTGAGATATGTTATAACATAATTTTAAAAACACGCATACCGATCATTTTTAATGAGATAGTAGTTGGAACTTGATCTGTTGGACAGGTGTTTCCCACAACTGGGACAATTGAAGGCAATACGATCATTGAGGTAAAGGGAACCAATATCGGACAGAGATTCCAAGATGTCACAAATGTGACAGTTGGTCAACAGTCATGTGACTTGACAGGATTGAAAAATCAGTATATCACCGGACAAAGGTATATAATGGTTTACTACATTAAAGCATGCCAACTAGGATATTTGCATCAATATACTTGCTTCATATAACACATTTTGTATTTGAGTAATTTGTTTTTATATAATAGATATTTGGTAATACAGTCTGTATGTTTATGTTTTCATCAAAGGCTTTTCTTTGGATGTTCAGTACAACATTACTTGGATCTTTGTTCATAGGTATGGCATCTAGCATGTCTCATGGCAAAAGTCCTAATTTGGAATTAAATAGTATCCTCCCATAAACTGTTTTAGAGTAAGATGCAGAACTGCTCCGATGAGTCCAGGTGCTACACAGGATATCACTGTCTATGTGGCTCGTGTAGATGGCAGTGGGGATTTACCAAGCACTCAGACAGTACAGTTCACGTACAAGGTAAAATTAATTAAAGTGGTTTTGATACCCAAAGCTAGCGGTAGTACATATTTCCCACTGATAGTGGAAATCTAGGCAATATGCCTAAAATCCCTAAATGTTGTTTTTTTTAAATTAAAATTATGGATAATGGAAATCAGGGATTAAAACCTTTGCAAATAATAAATTCTGTGTATTTTTCGCATTTTAGTAACTTCATAGTTTACACAAAGAAAATTTTTGATCTTTACTAGCATTTTTTTTCTTGGCAGGATCCCATGATTACAAGCTTCAGTCCTATGATTGGACCTGAAGCTGGTAGGACGCTGGTAACCATCAACGGAACAAATATGGACGTAGGCAGAGACGTCAAAGCTATGGTAGATATGAACATACCATGTGAAATTACAAGGTAAGGCTTCATTATAGTAAATTCTTGAAGATTTCAATCCTAAGTGTTTTGAACTCATTCTCATCTCCAATTCATCGAGGCCTGTCTACAACTAGTCTGAAGATCTGACGTAAGATCTGACGTAAGATCTGACGTCAGATCTGACGCCAGATCCGTGCCGTGCAGCCGCCATATTTTTCCCGATGCTGAACTTTGACCTTAGTTGGTAGCTAGCGCGCCCACAAGCCTCGAAGGGTAACGTCAGATCTTCAGCACAACAGGGTTGCCAGTTTTCCGGAAGCCCAGTCCGCCAAATTGCCCGCCAAATGGGGAAAAAAAACGCCAAATTTGTATTTGATGTATTTTTAGGTAACTGACCCTATATGTAAAGGTATAATACATGGGATTCAATTCGTTACAATTAAGATACGTTAACATATCATTTGAGAATGTAAATTTAATAAAATCTTACTTTTAATTTCCTCATATTATTCAATGTTCATCCCAGTCGAGGTTTACCACGGAGGCTCGGTCCGAGCGCACACATCTCATGCGTCTCGATCAGGAAGGACAGTCTTCCTGCAGTCTCCTCATTAAATCATATTAATTCATCATGTAACTGAATGATCAAATAAGTCTTTGAAAACTTGAAATCAGTGTTCCTTTGAAAAGATTAACACAATTTTCAATTTAAATAAATAAAACAAGAAGTTACAAAAACACCATAAAAGCGAACATCAAATCATAGTGTGCCACGTCACGGGTAGCACTAAGCACATACAAGTTGAACGTATTAGAGTTCATCGAATTCTTCCGGATCGTCTCTCGGTGGTTCATTCACATCTGGCTCTATCTGATACATATTGTTGTTAAACAGACTGTACAGCATTGGATAGCGGACCGTCTGCACGCACGGCGCGCCGTGCGTTTGGGCTTCATACCAGTTCACTTTTATTTTTTATGGTAGGCCACTTGAAAACGCCAAAAAAACGCCAAAATGCCGTTTGGCGGGCACTTTTAATTTCTACCCGCCAAACCAACTTAAAAACGCCAAATTGGTTGTTTTTGGCGTGTAAAACGCCAAACTGGCAACCCTGCAGCACAACGCGTTATAACGTATCCAATGAAATCCTTTGACCGGTACGCCTGGAGTCCGTCTATATTATTGATTGATATAGACAGGGTCGGGGACCAGTCTAGTCTACAACATTTTATTTACAAGCAATACCAGTAGTGCATTGGATGCATACAAGTATTTTGTTTTATCAATAATTGGCGGTAAGTCAACCGATTGATGAATCCACAATATGAGGATTATTATAGGGGCAGAGGCAGTTTAACAACTGCCTTGTTCTGGACTAGTTACCCCTCCCAGTCATATTCGCACCGTGAAGAGGCTGGTTATTAACTTGTCTTGTTTCGGTGCGAGGGGCTGGTTTCTTCAAGTGTGGAGTCGTAACAACTTAATGACTGAGTAGCCCCCACCTTGGAGTGGGCATTGCCTTGTGTGGGGCGAATTGCATAATAAAAAATAAAAAAATAAATGAAGGGTCATTGAAATCTTATGACAAATTGATAGAAAATATAATAGGCCTATCATTATTTAAAAACATATCACTTTCTTTGATGAATGCAGCATAACCAACACAGCTATTCAGTGTCTCACTGGAAACTCAACAGCGGGCAATGCTGGTTTCATCTCAGTGACATTTGATGGAGCATTAAGGAGTTCAACAGAGGCCTTCACTTACCATCCTAACCCAGAAGTTACAGATATACAACCGAGGGATCGTATTGTGTCGTAAGTCTGTATTTTAGTTGGTCTTAAAGGGGACTAGAAGACAGCTGGGGGTGTAGCTTTGGGTAACAATGGACAGATTCTTGTTAAGGTTATCTAACTTAGATTGCCATTCATAAATGCCCAACCTGATTTCTCTTGAAGAAAATTTGAAAAAAGTCAGATTTACTTTTCTTGCAAGGAACACAATATAAATTTGTAAAGTATTTGCTGATATCAGTTGGCGCGTGACGCAATTATTTAATCTGTTACATTTTTGGATTTGATTCGATATGTTTACTTTTCAAATTATACATGTAGTCCATAGTATTAGCGCGCGTGATTCTTCTTTTTCTATGAATGTAACTTGTGTAAAAATGTAATCATTATTGTATGATTATTATACAGAGGTGGCAGGAAGCTTGTAGTCAATGGAACGGGTTTCACAGCTGTTGGCAGTGCAACAATCCAAGTCCAATCTAACAGCAATAGCCTGGCATACCGGTATGAAGAGGTAATTCGATCTTCGCGTTGTACTTATTCTCCCAAACATTAACCCAGAACATTATTATCTGCACATCTTCAAAAAGTTGCACTATGTTTGCAATTGGATATTTGAATAATTCATTCTTTCATTATTTATGAACATAGTCGGACTGGTTGGATGGCTGCCTCTGCGATAATGTGAATCAATGGATTGGTAGATAGATAAATTGTTACCATTACTTTTTGGTTGTGGTTTCATTATGCTCAGTGTTTGTGTGCTTGTCAGATTTCCGTTCTGACATTAATTCGTACCTTTATTTCCCCATGACAGTCCTGTCAGATACAAGATAACACAACTATGTATTGCATCACGCCAGCCGTTGATGTACCAGGAATGATCATGTCATCATGTTTTGAAGTCACTCTGGGTTTCATGTTGGATGGAGTACACCTGCTCTCGTGGTCAAAATCACTTAGTAATGGCTTCAGCTATTACTTAAATCCAGATATCAAAAAGTTTGAAGGAGAGAATAAGGAGTTTCGGGTTGACACTTCGTTTATACTCAGAATTATGGTATGTTTGTTTTTATATGTTAATTTGTTTATAAACTTCAACTTCACAGGAGAACGTGAAAACGTGACCACTAAATAATGATTAAGATCTACTGCCATCATGATCGCTATCGGCGTGGGGAGGCCGTTCCCAAAGGGTACTTTCGGTTTGTTTGCATGATGTTGACAATATTGAACACAATCCAAGTCTATGAGCTTGTACTGCCCGCCATGCTCACCGAGTTAGTTAATTTTACTGCTGCAACAGTATTTTTTCAAAAGTCAATCTAAAAGTCTAAAGGTTGTTTTCCTTACAGGGTGAGCGACTTAATGATGCAGTCATGAAATCGGAAATAGAAGTCACAGTTGGTAACAGTAGCTGCCCTGTCATAGACCTGTCAGCTGCAACGATTTCATGCAATCTTTCCAAGACACGACCTCCAGGCCTGGACAATGATGGACGACCCATAGCTTTGGTAAACAGCTTCTTCTAAAGGTCTTAGCTCTCGTGCTGTTTATTATTATTTTATTTTTTTTCCACAACAATACAGCTTTTGACTGCCAGCATTTGACTGAGAGTACTGTTTTTGTAAATACGTCATCACAGTTTTCACGAAGTGATGTATCACCCAAATAGCTGCAAATCCATATTTTGCGATAATAATCGCCTTTGAAGTGGAACTGTCTTCGAAAACGCAATTTCATAGACTTTTTTAGCATAAAATATTTTATTCTACTTCCTTCTAAAAACTAAAACCCTAGTCACACTAGAGGCGGAATGAGCCGGAATGCCGTCGGAATGAAAATTCTTTGTATATTCCTGGATATTCGAAGTGCATTCTAAAACTTCTGACTGCATTCTGAGTGCATTCCAAATATTCGGGCCCATTCTTGTGGCCGGCCCGAATGTTTTGCTCATGCTCAAAACTTTCGAGGTGCATTCGAAGTGGAGAAATATCGAACGGCATTCGAAGTGTATTCTAACTGCACTCTGACTGCATTCTAAATATTCTTACGGCATTCCAACAGCATTCGAAACATTCTGATCGCATTCGAGGGAGAATCGAAACGCCAAGCCACTTCAAATCCTGCCAGAATGTCCCGAATGCGCCTCGAATGAGCCGGAATGCACCTCGAATGCATATTGATTGCTGCCGGAATCTATTTCGATATTAAAAGAATTCAGCTGGAATGCACTTCGAATGCCGTCAGAATCTTTCGATTGCCGCTCGAATGCGGCTCGAATGCAGTCGGAACGTCCCGATTGGCCCTCGAATGAGTCCGGACGTAATTCAGAACAACGCCGAATCGCATAAAAACGCGGCCAGCTGCCGCTGGAACATCAGTCTGCATTGAGGAGTCACCTGGTCAACATCATTCGAGGCACCTTCCAACCAGACTTCGGGCGGTATTCGGGCAGCAATCGAACCGCACTCGTACGGCATTCGAAGTGCATTCTAAATATTCTGACTGCATTCTAAATATTCCTACTGTGTTCCAACTACATTCGAGCTGCATTCGAGGGCTAATACACCCGGAATGTGCAAGAATCATTCGAGGCGGGTTCGAAGCGCATTCTAAGTATTCGAACGGCATTCTTACAAAGTTTGGTCAATTTGAAATTCCCTCCCGAATGTGGCACGAATTTTGAAAATTCTTCATTCCGGCTGGTTCTGCTTGATTCCTGCTGATTCAGAATAAGTGTGATGGGGGCATAACAAAACAATGAATACACCCAAAATTTCTACAAAACAGAATTTGACAAAACTCACTACGTTAAACCGGTGATGTAGTGATGACATGTATCAAACTTGCGATAATCTGTACATGTTCCAATATGGCGGTATAACAACGGCTCATTACTCTATCACTGCTCATCACACTAAAAACTCCCGGGTCAGATTTGACCCGGGAAAGGGTCCCAGGACTGTTCTGCAAACTTGACCTGGAGTCTGTGTAAAAAAATATATTTCTGACTCGGATTCCGGGTCAGTCTATCTTGGATTCTGGCTCCGTCTGACCCCCCCCCCCCACCAAATGAGTCTGGTCGCCTGGGACCCTTTTCCAGGTGAAATCCGACCCGGGAGGTTTTAGAGGGTAGTCCTGTTCTGACATTGATTTTAACTGTCCGCAACAGATTTGAATTGGATCACAGCCATGATGAATTGTCCACGTTAAAATGAATGCAACGACATAATGCATTTTCACTATAATATCGTAAATGCTACAGTGACATGAGCTGTTTCTTTCTTTATTCTTTAATTTTTAAATCTCTTATAAATTATTGATGCATAAATGGAAACTATACTAATATAAATGTTAACATTTGTATCCTAATTGATGTTAATATTTCCCATTTCTTTACCAGTCTGATGAAATCGTAACAAGATTGTTTGTTTGTTTGGTAATAGGTTCGCTTGTATGGAAACTTTACATTCAGTCCAGGGAAGGTTGTCTACCCTGGCATTGAACTGACTGCAATTCTGATTGCAACCGTGTCAGCAATTGCAGCTTTGTTAATGATACTTTCCGCCTTCTTTGCCATCAAATATTACAAACAAAAACGTCAACTGAAGGGCTACAATGAGCGTCTGTTAACTCGCATCACTGACTTACACAAAGGTGATCATTATAATGTCATGATTATGTTTCAAAAAAACGTCCAGATCTTACTTGCTATCATAATAAGCCAGTCGAGGCCTTTAAAATGCACCAAAAGAGGTTTTTCTTAAATTTCACAAATCTAAGTTATCAACATATTTAATTGATGTGTTATTTAAAGGATCTAGTTAAAGGGATATGTTATGCTAAAAGGTATTTCAGAAAATATTCACTTTGCTGGACACATAATTTGAAAATCAATTTTGGCATAGGCTAACGTGAAGATTGAGAGTACGATTAAATATTTGTTTAAATGTTTGTAAGATCACATCAGAAACGACTTTAAAAAGTCTAGGAATTCAATACACCTTTATGTAAAATTCAACCATGATGTTGCATTTGACGCTGTAACATAACTGATGTGCTCATGACTATGCAAATTGCATTAGCTTAAAGACCAAAAAGTGTCAAAAATGTATCCAAACACTCACAGATTGGCAAATAAAAGGTATCCAAGTGATGTCAACATAGATACAGAGTTGTGCATAGTGTTAGAGTTAAACATTTCATATTTCATATGCCATTTATTATTTAGTGGTGTAAATTCATGAATTCATTTAAAAAAATAGTGTCATGTATTATTAAATTAAATTTATAATTATAAATGAATTTACAAACATTTCGTTTCTATTTTATATCGCAGACATCCTCAAAGATAAGGACAGTAATCGACAGACATCTTCAGCTGTTCAGAGAGTTCGAACATCTAATTTTCAACAGAAACAAGTTGTTCTGAACAACAGAGTAAGCATCTTACCTGATGATTTACAGATCGAGTTCATCAACCAGTTAGATATTGGAAGGGAACTCGGACAGGGTAAGCCAGGTGGACGCTTTTGTATCAAAGGGTAATAATGTTTTTAACCCACAACACGGCAGTTAACTTTCTCCTATGATGCGTAGCCCTTTTTGTCATCTCATTTCTGGTAGGATCTGGAACAATCTCCCCTCATCTGCAGTCCAAATGCAGGATCAGCAAAAATCTTGAAGTAGTTCAGTGTGTTGGCAAGAATGATTACAGCATGATGCTAATGGCCATGTTTCTCATCACTTTTTAGTAGGAAAGATATGGCCCTGTTCATTTTGTATTATCCCCTTGAGATATTTGAAGAAAAAAAACTTATCCTCAATGAAATCCATTCCACACTGCTACCAAATAACAATGTGTTAAATATAAAATGTTTTACGTTGTTGTTCAAATAACAGAGTGTTATTGATTTCCAGCCTTTTTGTAACTAATGCAGTCTGTCTCATAACTTGACTGCAATGCGAAATGTTGTTCTAATTTGATTCAAATGTAGTATTTGATCAAGAACATGACACAGATCATTTTTATTTTTAATTAAGGTGCTTTTGGTAAAATATATCAGGCGGTTTACAATGATACCTCTACCGGAACACAGCGCAAAGTGGCGGTTAAAACAATTCAAGGTAAAACAAATAAACAATTGGTGTAGTGTATTGGGCCTAACTGGGGAGATTTCTTATAATGATAATGACGTTTAAAACCACAAAAACGTAATTGACAATCCTCTTTCAAATTATACAGTCCTGGAGATTTAAATAATGGTCTAGAGAATGTTTTAATGAAATAAATGTTTGAAATGATGGAAATGCATTATGATGGCGTAATTTGCGTGTCACTAAATATTAGCTGCAATATGTCTACGTTTTTGGTTTCGAAACATTACACCCTTCCCGAATCCAGTTTTCAGACATCGACTAATGGTTGCGGAAACATACAAGCTTGAATCTCTACCCATCATTGTGTGTGAGACATGTATCCAGAACAAGTGTATTTGGATGCTCATGACAAACATATTTTATTGGAAACTGTTATTGTTAAAGATGTATCGCCCGTGTTTAACCGTTTTTTTAAGGATTTTTTGTTTTCATTTGACCATTGAAAGTTTACTTTAAGAAACGAAAGCAAATGCTTTATAAAGAGATATTTCTCAGTATAATTGTCAGCATTTTTTTTCACATATTTAATGTAAAACCATGCTTCGCACGATTATTTCAGAGAAAATAATGTAGAAATGTTCAAGCATTTCCTTTCCCTTCTTCAAGAAAAATAGCAAAGTTCCGATGAAAAAGAAAATGTCTGGAAATTGCCGTTAAATACAAAAAAATAAAATAAACACGGACGATATTTAGACCTAACTGACTTTCACAAGAAAATAAAGAAGTACACTTGTTATTGTTCACCTTTAGACACCAGCGATCCTACCAACATCATCAAATTTCTGGAGGAAGGCATGTTGATGAAGGACTTTAATCACCCTAACGTGCTTGGACTCATTGGATTGACCTTTGACCCACTGGGTGAACCAATTATCGTGCTACCCTTCATGGAAAATGGTGACCTCAAGTCATATCTTGTAAAACAAACACTTCAGGTATTTAATATTTCTGTTATTACTAAATAATCGGCATTGTTCTAAGGCAAGCAACACACTTGAATATCAAGAAAGATTGTCCAATCATATTTTATTAGAACGTGTTTTTTAAAATAAATTGCAGATAATAAATTTGTGACATTACTAAACATGTATAACATGTCATTGTAATTCAAATTGGAAAGACAAATGTATTATTGGTAATCTGTTTGACATCAGTATTAAGAATATACATGAAACATTAATTAACATGAAATTTACCATGTGGTCGTAAAATCAACTATTGGGTCTGTCAGTATAAACAAATGAATTAATAACCAGCCGCATGGTATTTCTTAAATGTCCTATTAAGACAGAAGTTTACTATTTATTGGTATAGAAGCTTGGAACTTGGCTAAAAATATTCTTTGCAACTTTTTGTTTTAAAAGTTCTACATTTCTCTGTGCATACTACCATGATTGTACATGTGATATGTAAATGACCCTCGAGTAAGGGCAATATCACAATTTATGTTGCCTATTGAATAAGTTGTTCCATGTCACAAATCCAATAATAATGAACAAAGGAACTTATATTTTGGACATACAGCTGAGTTGTATGCAGATTTAAAAACACCAACATTGATTGTGGATTTGTTTTAGCCGTACCAGATAATGTACTGAGCTAAATGTTTTCCCGTTCTGTTTGTGTGTAATATGTGTTTGATTGTATGTTACGTTGTGTGAAGGCATTGACTGTCGATCAGCTGTTCATATTTGCTTTGCACGTGGCTCTTGGAATGGAATACCTAGCTCAGCAGAACTTCGTACATCGAGATTTAGCTGCAAGAAATTGCATGTAAGAATATTTTTGTATATATTGTATTAAATGGTTGTTCAAATTTGTGCTGGTCTGCCTCGATTGGATTAAATGGTGTTCAGTTTTTGCTAGTTATACTGTCTTTTCCCATTAGCGGCCAGCTGTCATGCATGCACGTTACAATTCCAGACCCGCCATTGTTAACCGCTATTAATCTGTCTCAATTGTTTTAAAGGGACGGTAAATCTTACGCTGTGCAACAGCGCTGTCGCACGGATATTGTAATAACTAAGAAACTCAGACGTGCACTTGACTTAACTAACTCAAGATGGCTGCTTTTATTATAACAACTGACCATGTGGCATTGGCCACATCCGTACACATGGTGGCGCTATTACAGATAGCTTGTCTAGATTATTACATCTCCCTTTTTTTTTTCTTTTTTTTTTTTTCTTTTTTTTTTTTATAGCAGAGAAAAGGAAGAAATTGAAATTTCTTTAGAGATGAAGTGGTAACATGTCAATAAACATGGAAAATTTCCTTTAAAAAAAATCTTTTTCTTTTAACAGACCAATTGAAGCTGCTTCTGAATTAGCTTGTCTGTCAGTAAAAAAAAATCAACTAATTTTCTTTCTTTGTTTATATCACAGACTGCAACAGCTTTTCCTTTAATTTTCTTTATAACCAACATGGCTTTTTAAAATAGACCAAGGAAAAATTTACCCTGGCAGAAAAAACACAAAAAAAAATAAATAAAAACATGTCTATACACAATTGTGACTGTGGATGCAATCTGTTATGTTTTGTTTTCTTGACAGTTCTTTTAAGTTTTACAGTTCAGTGTTTTCACATGCCTACTTAGTGACATAGTCCTGCAAGTATGCTGGGGTTTGTATGGTACGACCGGACCTACGAATGCATACTGTTGGATTTTGGGACGTTTCAACTTCTTTTTGTTCATTGTTTGTTGGAGTTTCAATGTCAAAGTCTATAGGGGTATGGAGAGATTTCCTCAAGTCTCTTCTATTTCGACGGAAGTTTACTCCTTCTGGAGTTTGTACGATGTAAGATCGTGGTGTAGATGCATTTGTGATGATCGTTGCTGGTTTCCACTTGCTGTTATCTCGCAAAAGAACTGGTTGTCCTGCCTCGAACGATGGTAGGCTCTTTGCTCCGCGATCATAGTACAGTTTTTGCATTTGTTGTTTCTCGTGAATCTTAGTTGGTACGTCGCTGATTGTTTGCGGCTGGAGAAGTTTCGGGGATGTCGGAAAACGTGTTTGTGTGCGTCTTCCGAAAAACAACTGGGCAGGTGAGGGTAATCCATCGCGAGGGGTGTTTCGAAGATCCAGCAGGGCAAGATATGGGTCAACTGTATCCGCTTTAGCTTTAGTAAGTAGTTGTTTCACAATTTGGACTGCTTTTTCTGCACGACCGTTTGATTGCGGATAGTGCGGTGACGAAGTTGTGTGCTTGATTTGATAGTCATTTGTAAATGTACGAAATTCACATGAGGCAAATTGCGGGCCGTTGTCAGAAATCAGATGATCAGGTATGCCATAGCGAGCGAACTGTTGCTTACAGTTACGGATGATTGCTGAAGATTTGGTGGAGGTCAATTTGCAGATTTCTATGAAATTGGAATAGAAATCCACCAACACGAGGTAACAGTCTGTGCCAAGTTCACACAGGTATGCGCCTATTTTTTGCCATGGTCGTAGTGGTATTTCATGAGCAATCATTGGTTCTTTTTGGTTCATGTTTTGGTGTGCGCTACAAATTTCACAGCGTGCAACCATGTCACTGATCTGAGCTGACATACCTGGCCAGTACATAATGTCTCTTGCCAGTCTCTTTGATTTCTCGATTCCCTGGTGGCTTTCATGAATTTTCCTAAGCATCATTTGTCTTAGTTTCGAAGGAACAACAACTTTATCCGCTTTGAAAATGATGCCCTCTTCGACAGTGAGCTGATCGCGAATATCCCAATAGGGTCGTATGTTGGTGGCTAACCGAGATTTAAGTTCAGGCCAGCCAATGTGGATTGTTTTCTGCAGTTCATTCATGATGGGGTCCTTCTCACTTTCAGCTTTAAGTTCTGCAATTCTCGTTAGTGACATCGGCAAACATGTTACCATGCATATCGGAATTGTGCTGTCATCATCTTCAACAGCTTCAGGCAGAAAGTTTCTACTGAGTGCATCTGCTATCACAAGTTCCTTTCCTCGTTTATAGCTAACATTCATATCGTATTTCTGAATCTTAAGCAACATGCGCTGTAGACGTGGTGGAGTTTCCGCGAGTGGCTTTTTCATTATTGATTCCAAAGGCTTGTGATCTGTTTCCACATGAAATTCGTGCCCAAAGAGATATTGGTGGAATTTCTCACACCCGAATACAATTGCATACAGTTCTTTCTCTATCTGGGCATATCGGCGTTGCGATTGCGTGAGCGAACGCGAGGCATAGGCGACAGGCTTGTCGTCTTGCAGCAAAACAGCCCCCACTCCATCTTTGGAGGCATCTGAACTGAGTGTGATTTGCTTATTCACATCAAAATATTGAAGAACTGGTGCTTCAGTAATTAGTCTTTTCATTGTCTTGCTCTGGTCTCCAGTGCCAGAGAATGTCTTTCTCCAGCAGTTTGCGAAGGGGTGCTGTGACATTAGCCAAATTTGGGATGAACTTTGTGACATAATTTATCATCCCCATAAAACGTTGCAGTTCATTTGTTGTTGTTGGCTCAGTCATGCCTTGGATTGCTTCTATCTTTTTGGGATCTGGCTTTATCCCATCCGCAGTCAGTTTGTGTCCGGTGTACGTTACCTCATTGACCTTAAACCTGCATTTGGTTGGATTCAACTTGATGTTGCGGTCTTGTACACGTTGAAGCACTTTCTCCAGTCTGGTATCATGCTGTTCAGCATTTACTCCCCAGACAAGAATATCGTCCATGATTACCTCGACTCCTTCCAAATCTCCGAAAATCTGGTTCATGGTGCGTTGGAATATTTCAGGTGCTGAGTTAATTCCAAATGGCATACGTGTATATCGGTATCGGCCATACGGGGTATTAAATGTACATAGATGTGAGCTCTCATCATCGCGTTGCACTTGCCAATACCCGCAGTTGGCGTCGAGGGTGCTAAATACTTTAGCATTCGGAGTTCGAGAGATGACTTCATCAATAGTTTGCATTGGGTAGTGCTCTCTTTGAATAGCATTGTTCAAATCTTTCGGGTCCAGACAAATGCGTACTTTGTCACTGTTTTTCTTGGCTACTACCACCATGCTGTTAACCCATTCCGTAGGCTGATTTTGCTTTACGATTACACCAAGTTTCTCTATACGGTGTAGTTCGGTTTTTACTTTTCTCCGAAGTGCCACAGGCACTCTGCGAGGTGCATGCACTACAGGTTTAGCATGTTCCTTTAGATGTATATGTTGTTTGCCTTCCAGGCATCCAAGGCCAGTGAAAACATCATATTTTGTCAATACATCATTGTTGACGTGGCTTTCGAGGGTCTCAATTCGCTTAATAAGACCTAATTGCTCACACGCTTCCAATCCAAGCACGGGCTGTACTTTTTTCTGCATTATCTGGAACTCTAGGGCAAAATATTTGTCTTTGTATTCACAGAGTAGCGATGTATTTCCAGTGGGCTTGATATGTTCCCCTGAATATGTGATGAGTTTAGCATTAGAGCGGTTCACATCAGCATTAAGCTTGCGTTGGACCGATTCCGGAATGACATTACATTGCGCTCCAGTGTCAAGTTTGAAGCGTACTGTGCGTTGCCTAATTATTAAGTCTACTGTCCAATCACCAGTGCTTTTATTCGAGGACTGAACAGCGTTCACAAAGAAATCTGAGTCTGAGTCATCTGATTCTTCGAGATTGTGAACCTTACGAGGTCGCGTCTTTGATTTTGCTTTTTCTGTGGTTCTGGACATGCAAACTGAAGCAAAATGATTGTTCTTACCACACTTGGAGCAGTTCTTGCCGTATGCTGGACATTTGCCAGCGTCATGCCATGTTCCACAGTATTTGCATGCTTTCCCAAACTGCTTGTGTCGACTCTGTGAGTGTCCATGCTTTGTCGATTGATGTTTTCCTTTGCCAGGCTTGAGTGTGTGCACTGCCTTATCTGAATATGCTGAAGCATTTTGTTCAGCTGATGCCGTAATTATTCCCATTTGAGTTTTGCTTGATTGAGCCGCCCTGCAGATTTCTAGTGCTCTCTGCAGAGTTAACTTCCTTTCTCGTAGGAGTCTCGCACGGGTAGCATCATCAGAAATGCCAACAACTAACCGATCCTTAATTAGACTTTCTGTCAGTGTTCCAAATTCACAGTTCTTTGCTTGCAATTTGAGATCTGTTACAAACTGATCAATTGTCTCTTCAGGCTGTTGGGATCGTGTGTTGAACAAATGTCGCTCGTAAGTGACATTACGCTGTGGCTCAAAGTATTCTGTATATTTCTTGAGAAGTGTATCCAAATCATTATTGTCTTCCCCTTCTTCAAATCTGAAAGTGTTGTAGACTTCCAAAGCCTCTACACCGATCACATGCAATAGTGTTGCACAACGCACATTGGCCGGTTTTTCAATCATTCCAGAGGCTATCATATATAACTGAAACCGCTGTCTCCACTTACGCCAGTTCTCTGGTAAATTTCCTGTCATCGTCAGTGGCTCTGGGGGCTTCATTCCATCCATTGTATTTTTTGAATGATTTCACTTCTGACACCATGTAATAACTAAGAAACTCAGACGTGCACTTGACTTAACTAACTCAAGATGGCTGCTTTTATTATAACAACTGACCACATCCGTACACATGGTGGCGCTATTACAGATAGCTTGTCTAGATTATTACAGATATTATTTCTAAAAGGCATTCATCAAATAAAATATAACCCAGTTATCATGTAATTAGCCAGAAATGATAAAAACAAAATGTTTGACATGTACGTATCATTATGTAGACCTATACCTGTTTTGCGGGCTCATGTTTTAATTTTGTTTTCAAAAGGATTGACGACAAACTTGAAGTAAAGATAGCACACTTCAGACTTTCCCGTGATCTGGATGAGGCAGATTACTACACTATTGGGGTCAAGAAGGCGAAGGTTCCCATTAAATGGATGGCTCCAGAGTCCATGGAACGTAGAGTGTATAACACTAAAACAGATGTGGTGAGTTTCCTTTAATTGCAAAACAAATGAGATTTGTTACCAGACTGAATTGAAACAACCGCTGACAGTTTATTATGGTAAGCTTAAATTGCCATTTATTGAAATGGAATTTCAGCTTGCCACCTCTTGATAACCTTAGAAGCACGGTGCTCGACCAATCCAACTATCCAGCAAGGGGAGTGCCAGTCAGATACAATGAATAACCTACTTGTCTTTAACTTTCCAAGGTATAAATTTACCTCATCAAATGCAGATCTTTGAAATGCAAGATACATCACATCAGCCCAATATAATATGTTGGCAAGCAGAAGTGAGTTATTGTATATAATTTGGGGATTTAGAAGGGAACACTTTGGCGGCACAAAGAACGTGAGCTGTTATTTGGTTTCTTGAAAGTTAAATTTGGCAGTGGGTGAACCTCAGGGCATTTCCTTTCTGTGGATGGTGATGGTGGTTGGAGGGGGGTCAAGGGCCGCCGTAGTTTTACCATGATGTGACTAATATGTTTTGGTCTTGTTTGTTCTACAGTGGTCATACGGCGTACTTTTATGGGAGGTGTTTTCTGGAGCACTCATGCCGTATCCTGGCATTCAAAACAGTGATACGTACGACTTCCTAAAACGTGGCCAGCGTATGGATCCACCAAAGTTCTGCCCCAAAAAGATGTGAGTAAAGGGTCTTTTTCTGTATAGGCCTACCCTACCTTATAAGATTTGTATATCCTACCTTATAAGATTTTGTATACCCTACCTTATAATATTTTGTATACCCTACCTTATAAGATTTTGTATACCCTACCTTTAATATAAGATTTGTATACCCTACCTTATAAGATTTTGTATACCCTACCTTATAATATTTTGTATACCCTACCTTATAATATTTTGTATACCCTACCTTATAATATTTTGTATACCCTACCTTATAATATTTTGTATACCCAACCTTATAAGATTTTGTATACCCTGCCTTATAAGATTTGTATACCCTACCTTATAAGATTTTGTATACCTACCTTATAAGATTTTGTATACCCTACCTTATAAGATTTTGTATACCCTACCTTATAAGATTTTGTATACCCTACCTTATAAGATTTGTATACCCTACCTTATAAGATTTGGTATACCCTACCTTATAAGATTTGTATATCCTACCTTATAAGATTTTGTATACTCTACGGTACCTTATAAGATTTTGTATACCCTACCTTATAAGATTTTGCATACCCTACCTTATAAGATTTTGTAATCGAAATTAAATGTTTCCATTTACAACGCGGTATCATGATTTAAACATTCTGAGAGAAAAAAAGTATAAATAATCACGTTAATGACAAGATTTACATTTATATCCTTTATCAGAAGGTGATTCATATCTACTTTAATGTTTCTATTGAACTCTTCCAGATATGGAATCATGCAGAATTGCTGGATGGAGTCCCCAAAGAGGCGGTGCTCATTCAGACAGATAGTTGAACAGCTCAACGAGTTAACGGCCTCAGGAAGTTCCCTCCAGTTAGAAGACCCTGAAAGGAGTTTCCTCACTGCTCAGGAAAACCATTATATGACCGCAACTACAGCGTTGTAGTATGTTTATGAGATATATCCCAACTAAAGGGAGTTTAACGCTGAAGGGGTCGTTGCCACCTCCCCAATGGTACCAGGCAATCTCAATGCACGTTTGTGTATTTTTATGATTGCCTGGGTACCATTGGGAGTACCCTGTGCGACAATCCCTTTCAGTAAGTGTAACTTTTTGGTAATTACCCGACTATAAAATTACTGAATTATGATCACTAAGCTTATTTGATGTAAATGTGGGGATGGTATCAAGCATCATACGAAATTATGCCGTCACAGATTCTGTAAATTAAAAAAAAAAACATTTACATGTTGGTTTCTGTATACATCCGGCTCATAATTCTTATAAATGATGTATGTATTTACAAGGATGTATGAGGACGCACCATGCAGGAGGATACCGGGGGATGGGCCAAAGGTAAAATAGAAATTCTATAGGTAGGCCTACATTTGAGGTCCCACATAATTAAATTACCACAGACACAAATGCATTTATTTTTTATGCCAACTATAAACCTGACAGGCAATAGCTTTTTTAAGGTTAATAATATCCTAAAACTGGTTCCAAAATGATTGGCTTTTCTAACGAAGTAGATTATAACACAATGATTGGCTTTGTAAACAATGTAGATTATGATACAATGATTGGCTTTGTAACGATGTAGATTATGACACAGTGATTGGCTTTGTAACGATGTAGATTATGACACAGTGATTGGCTTTGCAACGATGTAGATTATGACACAGTGATTGGCTTTGTAACAATGATATGACTTTGTAACAATGTAGATTATAACACAATAATATGACTTTGTAACAATGTAGATTATAACACAATGATTGGCTTTGTAACAATGATATGACTTTGTAACAATGTAGATTATAACACAATAATATGACTTTGTAACAATGTAGATTATAACACAATGATTGGCTTTGTAAACAATGTAGATAATGACAGTGATTGGCTTTGTAATCAATGTACATTATGATACAAGGATTGGCTTTGTAACAATGTAGATTAAGACACAATGATTGGCTTCGTAATCAAAGTAGTTTGTGACACAGTGATTGGCTTTGTAACAATGTAGATGATAACACAATGTTTGGCTTTGTAACGATGTAGATTATGATACAATGATTGGCTTTGTAAACAATGTAATTTACAACACAATGATATGGCTTTGTAGCAATGTAGATTATAACACAATGATTAGCTTTGTAAACAATGTAGATTATGATACAATGATTAGTTTTGTAACGATGTAGATTATGATACAATGATTGGCTTTGTAACGATGTAGATTATGATACAATGATTGGGTTTGTAATCAAGGCAGATTGTGACACAATGATTGGCTTTGTAACAATGTAGATTATAACACAATGATATGGCTTTGTAGCATTGTAGATTATAACACAATGATTGACTTTGTAAACAATGTAGATTATGACAATGATTGGCTTTGTAATCAAAGTACATTGTGATACAATGATTGGTTTTGTAACAATGTAGATTATGACACAATGATTGGCTTTGTAAACAATGTTGATTATGATACAAATGATTGGCTTTGTAAACAATGCAGATTATGAAAATGATTGGCTTTGTAAACGATGTAGATGATAACACAATGATTGGCTTTGTAAACGATGTAGATTATAACACGATTGGTTTTGTAAACAATGTAGATTATGACACGATGATATAGCTTTGTAATCAAAGTAGATTGTGAAACAATGATATAGCTTTGTAATCAAAGTATATTGTGACACAATGATTGGCTTTGTAAACAATGTAGATTATGACACAAATGATTGGCTTTGTAAACAAAGTAGATTGTGACGCAATGATTGTCTTTGTAAACAATGTAGATTATAACACAATGATATGGCTTTGTAACAATGTAGATTATGACAATGAGTGGCTTTGTAATCAACGTACATTGTGATACAATTATTGGTTTTGTAACAATGTAGATTATGACACGATTATATAGCTTTGTAATCAAAGTAGATTATGATACAATGATTGGCTTTGTAAACAATGTAAATTATAACAATGATATGGCTTTGTAACAATGTAGATTATTACACAATGATTGGCTTTGTAATCAAAGTAGATTGTGACACAATGATTGGTTTTGTAAGCAATGTAGATTATGACACAATGATTGGTTTTGTAACAATGTAGATTATGACACGATTATATAGCTTTGTAATCAAAGTATTGTGACATAATGATTGGCTTTGTAAACAATGTAGATTATAACACAGTGATATGGCTTTGTAACAATGTATATAACACAATGTTGGCTTTGTAAACAATGCAGATTATGACACAACGATTGGCTTTGCAAACAATGTAGATTATGATACAATGATTGGTTTTGTAACAATGTAGATTATGACACAATGATTGGCTTTGTAACAATTGTAGATTATGGTACAATAATTGTCTTTGTAACAATGTAGATTATGAAACAGCGATTGGGTTTGTAATCAAGGTAGATTGTGACACAATGATTGGCTTTGTAACAATGTAGATTATAAACACAATGATTGGCTTTGTAAACAATGCAGATTATGACAATGATTGGCTTTGTAAACAATGTTGATTATAACACGATTATATAGCTTTCTAATCAAAGTAGATTGTGGCACAATGATTGGCTTTGTAATCAAAGTAGATTATGACACAATGATTGGTTTTGTAAGCAATGTAGATAATGACACAATGATTGGTTTTGTAACAATGTAGATTATGACACGATTATATAGCTTTGTAATCAAAGTATTGTGACATAATGATTGGCTTTGTAACAATGTAGATTATAACACAATGTTGGCTTTGTAAACAATGCATATTATGATATGATGATTGGCTTTGTAAACAATGTAGACTATGACACAATGATTGGTTTTGTAACAATGTAGATTATGACACGATTATTGGCTTTGTAAACAATGTAGTTTATAACACAATTATTGGCTTTGTAGCAATGTAGCGCAGTACAGGGTTTTGGGTTTTATCACTCAGTGAAAACATTTACCCTGAAAATGCCCTGAAAATCCGTTTTGCCGTGAAACAATAGTTCACCATGATTTCACGGCAATTTCATGGTGTCTCTTCCTGTTCACAGTGATTTCAGGGCAAATTCACGGCGATCTTGAGAATTAATGAGCTGCCCCAAAACTGCCACAAGAAGTTCATGTCCTTTTCACGGCGTTTTCACTGCAAAGAAATTCCAGAAGTATTTCATGGCGTTTTCACGGTGTTGTGTCGTCATGAAATTGCTGTGAACTATTTATTTCACGGTAAAACAGATTTTCACGGTAAAGTTATTCATAGTGTATGGTTATATGGATTAGTTTCAGATGCGTGATGTGTAATAAAGTGTGAAAACTCAATAATATTTAGGTTAGTAATGTAGATTTTATAATGTGATAGCTATATATGTTTTTATATTAATTTAGTTTAATCAATAATATAATATCATGAGTGGTACAATATGCAGAATGAAAATTATGCAGTAATGTAGTAACGTTTAACATTGGTGGAGGGAAATGTTTTAGCACATAGGGCCTACCCTCTTCTAAATCCCCCATATTACTACCACTTTAGGCTACAGGCCAAGTGATGTCCGATTTTGAATAACAAAATACAGTTAGATCAATTGGTAACACACCGCAGTTTCAAAACTTTGTGCAGGTGAGGTAAATTAAGTTTATTGCTTTTATAAAAGAACTAAAACAACTACCCCCCCCCCTAAAAACAGGCGCGAGTAAATAATTTTAGGCACCATTCAAATAATTCAATATTGGACGGGCAATGTACTAGTCGTTTCTATTTCCCGGTGTTCAAACAGCATTGTTGGGAATTGTAATACACTTATTCAACAATAAAACAAAATATAAATACATGAATTATTATTGTTTTTAATTTCATTGATCATCTGTTGACAGCGAAAGTTTTCAACACGGTGTAATTTTCAAAATTTGAAATACATGATCTGACTTGGTGATTTGAATTGCAAATATGATAATTCAATTTCAAAGAATATGCTACTTAAATTTTCTATTTACATTATAACCAAACCATTTATTATCTTAACATTTTAACACAGAGTATTTAAAATCAGAATCAGAAAAAAAAACTATACACAGTATTAAAATATTATGACCGTAATGAAATATTTGTACAACTGTTTTCGTCGAATTTTACTTAATAATTTTCATCATTAAAATAAACATATTTATAAACAAAAGAGTGTCACAGTCACCATGTTTTGAATTGCGATTTACTGATGTCGAGTCGTGGTGGTCTTTGTAGGACTCTGTAGGGCTTGTACTTGGAAGCCGCAACGCCGGTCAGCAAAGTCGAGCGACAACTTAATGTCTCCATAACTATCGAATCAGTCGTACTTTCGCCATTCACATAATAGCAACAGGAGCGTATTTTAGCGAACACCGGAGTAATGTTTTTGTCGTCAAATTCTTGACTAGAAACAAGTTCACAGAGCTACACAAAAATGCATACCTGAATAAAATACGTTTTTTTACTTGTCGACCCTCTTAAATGTCAACATTTATTAAAAAACACGGTATTGTTTTAATTTTGGCAAAATGGAACTTACTCGTGAGAAGTACAGTTGCATGATTGTACGAACAATAATTTTTTGGAAAACAAACATGGATCCAAACCATCGTTTACGCCATCTTGAAACCAAATAGAATGAGAAAAACACGGTTCAAGTTCAAGTATAATATAGCGATGAGTATTTTAGGAGATATTTAAATGCGAATGGGAAAGCATCGCTGTCTAAGAAAAGACAGTATAGGAGTGTGCGAAGTCTTTGTGCATGTGCAGATCCAGGAAGTTGAGGTTCTAAATGTGGCGTGGATCTGAAACGTGTCAGCGCGTAATACGAAGCCCTCCTAACACCCCTTAAAGCTCTGCAATTTTGTGATACGAAATAACTTCAAGCCAACTTAAATTTCCTTAAATAGATTTATTGCGTGGTCTTGGCTTCCCGTTAGATTCGCCTTTGTTATGATCTAGTTTTCCATATGCACTGGAGCGTAACCATGCCCAATTTGAGTCAAAATTGTCGTACATCTCATCATGTCGTAACTCTAAACGTAAATGATTTGTATGGGCAGCCATCTGTGAGTTGTATGGGCGAGTTTTCTTCTTTTGTCAATGGCATATCTGTTGATATATAATGTAATTTTGTTATGCCCAAGTTATTTTGAAAAAGTTCTTTGTTTGCACTGATGGCCGCCCATTGTTTGCCAACTATGTCTGGCAAAATATAGATCTATACATACTTATAGGCACTGTCAAATAGTATTCTTGCACTTCGCATCCACTGATCAGTTCGGTCCCTACATTTTTCTGGGATAATTCGAGTCCTCATTTGGGGGAGCAGATGGGGGACCTGCCGCTCTACTTGAGGGTGGTGGATATGCCACACTGGGATAATCCTGCGCTGATGCACTGTGCTTGTCTAATAATGGCGGAGCTTGTTCAGAAGTGGGTCGTGGCGGTGGCGGGTATGCAGGGCCCGGGAGCTCATCTGCTGCTGCCCTGTGCTTGTCCAGCAGTGGCGTTGCATGTTCTTGGTGGTCAAAGGACGATGCTGTGTAAGGTGGAGGGGGTGCTGCAAAAGATGGTACCGCGGGCTCGCAAGAAGGTACGTAAGACTGGTCTACCGATCGGGGAACTGGATGCGGATAGGGGTGAGGAGGGTAGTTTGGAGGGTAGTTGGAAGGGTACTGCTGGGGTGGGTATGGGTTCTGCGGATACTGCCGGAGTGGGTATTGCTGTGGCGGGTAATGTTGGTTTGGTGGATAGGGCTGAGGGGGGTAGTTTGATTGGGGCTGGTGCTGTGAAAGTGACCCCTGTTGAGGTGCCGTTGATTCTCCACCTGCATCTGATAAATTAAGTGAAAAGCAAAATTACAATGTGAAATTATTAAAACTTTAACATGATGTTCCAATGACTGGCAAAGGAAACAAATACAGATTTATTTTAATATAAGGTTTGAAGTCGGGGAGGGGGTGCTCACCATTAATCGGGAACTATTCCGCAAATATATTAGTAACAGTTCATCGATAAATTCGTGTTTCCATACACATTTGTTCACGACCGAACGTGCATTTTGTCTGAATGTAGGTGAAACATAATTTGTATTATTATTTCTCTCTAAAATATCATTATTTGTTGAGAAGATTACTGGAATTTTGTTTCAGATGTTTTCTGTATGTTTCTGATCCCTTAGAGATATTGTATGGCTTCTTTCTTATGCCCTCAGAACCGACCTTCAGGATTTGGAGCCCGTTGTTTCCGCCTCGCCCTCAAGATTGTGGCCCTGATTCCGTTGGGTGAAATTAATCGTGCTGTCCGCCGTCGCCGATGAGGGCGGGCGGCATAAGAACCGTCCCTGGTGCACAGACAACATGAGCAGAAGCAACAACAGAAGATAATGCAAAGAGACACGAGGAAGATGATACCAACGATGACGCCCACCAGGGTACTGATACTGCAAATAATACACAGTTTAAGACATCAGAGCCTGTTAAAAACAGTTAGTAAAAGGTCATTATTTCTATTAAAACATTCAGTATCACACACCAGTCAATGTTTATTTGATGTGTTTAAAACCATCGCCAACTTTACACGAAATAGACGGAATGCATTCAGCATTTAGAGCCTCTGTTAGCAAATGAAGCATTAAAGGTACTAGAACAAGGGTTGGTCCAGAATAAATGTTCAGTCGGCAAACCTTGAGATATGGGTTGCCAACTGCAAATGTATTGTGTTCCTAAGCATTGCGGTTTATAAGCCGTGGTTACGGATGGCAGTTGTGCCTACCCCCAGAGTGTCCAATTGGGGGGAGGGGGAACCAAGTAAATTTGTCTGGTCATATTAGAGTTGTATATTAGAGTATTAATATTAATAATAAAATAATAATAAAGATTTGTAGCGCGCACATATCCACCCTGCTGGGCGCTCAAGGCGCGGAAACAAAGAAAAAAAACATGAATACAAACAATATACAATGATAGCATAGGAGAAAAAAAATTATATACTGAGATGCATGTATCTACAATGCAATTACAAATATACATTATCTTTGAAGAATTGTGACATAAGATGAGTTTTAAGCATCGATTTAAATCTAGTTATACCATGACAAGATTTGAGTTTTGTTGGAAGATGATTCCAGAGTCTTGGAGCCGCGACAGAAAAAGACCTATCACCCCAGTTCCGTTTTGAAGTTGGTTCCTTTAGGAGTGACATGTTGCTGGAGCGCAAATTGCGTAATTAAGTGTAGACTTTAAGTAGTTCAGAAATATAAATTGGAGCAATGTAAGATTTGTGAACAATTAGCATAAGTTTAAAAACAATTCTCTGTGAAACAGGAAGCCAGTGCAATTCTTTCAAGATTGGTGTGATATGGCATGACTTTCTGGACAAAGTCACAACACGAGCTGCTGTGTTTTGTATGTGCTGAAGACGAGATATTTGATTCTGCGGGAGACCGTAGAGGAGACCATTCCCGTTATCGAGACGTGATGTGACAAACGCATGTATAATTTGTTCAGCAGCACTTTTATTCAAGTATTTCCTTATTCGGCTAATATTTCTGATATGAAATGATGATATGCGAACAATGTTGAAGATATGAGGTTTTAAAGTCATTGTCGAGTCAAATATAACACCCAAATTACGTGCTTGTGATGAGGGGGTTATCTGCGAGTCACCAATTGTAATAAATGGAAGAGAAACTTTAGACAATTGCTGACGTGATCCAAATAGAACAAATTCTGTTTTTTCATCGTTCAATTTCAGGAAGTTTTGTCTCATCCAACTACGAATCTCTTGAATACATTTCTCCAGTGTTGTAATCGGCAGGTTCTTGAGAAGATTTAAAAGTAATGTAAAGCTGCGTGTCATCAGCATAGACATGGTAATTTAAATTATACTTCAAAATGATATCACGAACTGGAAAGGTATAAACAGTAAACCACTGTGGGCCGAGCACGAAGCCTTGGGGGACAGAATATACAAGAATAACAGGCTCTGAGATAGCGTTACCAATACAAACATGCTGAGGCCTATTTAAAAGGTAGGACCTACACCAATCCAGGGCTGTGTCATGTATTCCAAGATGATATTGAAGGCGAGAGAGAAGGGTTTTGTGATCGACCGTGTCAAAAGCGGCGCTTAAGTCAAACAAAACTAATGCAGTGATTTTTCCATCATCCATGGCAGATAAAATGTCATTGTTGACGAGGAGAAGAGCATTTTCCGTTCCATGATAGAGTATTAGAGTATTAATACAAATCAATAATCGACCGACTCGCAGATCAGCAGATCAGACAAGTTTCACTGTATCAGTTGTCTTCAGATAAGTTGGCACTTCCTCTCATGGGATGTGAGAATACAGCCTATTGCTTTTTTTGCTTTTTTTTTAAAATCTGTCAGTCATAGTATCTGCACTCGTATAGGCTACATCCTGAGACCTGGACTCTCTACATGTCAGACCACGTCGCGCATGTTTATATTTAGAGTTGTTTTCTGTGTATCAGTACAAAAATAGCCTTTCTGCTGGCATCGCATTGAAATGACAACTTTGACAACACTAATTATTTTCCCACTGCTCAGTAGAGGTCGCTGTTGAAGTTATGATATATCTACTGCCCAAAAGAGAACACTCATTTATTTATTGCACTATTAGTGCATATGTTGCACTATGAAACTAGATCGTGTTTCAGTTGTACACATTTTATTCTGTACCTTTATTATTTAATTTAATTGACTCAGTTAAGAAGGCAGTCTCTATTTCATTATTTCGCCACGAAGAACACTTGTCGAATATTCACTGATTGAAGTGCGATTTGCAGTTAAAAAGGTGTTTTCTTTGGTAGGGGAACACAATTTAAAACGGAAACAGCAAAGACACAGGAAGCTAAACTCTTTCTAGATGCCAAGGTACTGAAGAAACAAAGATGTATGTAAATGAATCCATACTCTATATAGTAAGGATGTATAGAAATACACCTGTGAAACTTGTTCAGCTTATTTCGTTGTTTCGTTTAGGAAACAAATAGTGAAAATGCATTCAGATTATTTGTAATAATTATTTGTGTGCACATTGTAATGATCGTCAGATGATAACCTGTTTTGACTTTGATTAGATTTATTTTTTTCAATCACCTATTCTCAAAAATGGCAACTTGTTAGACGGAAAACGTCTTAGAATGTGTGTTGTCGTTACCATCTTAAAACCAAGTGATCTTGTAGATGATCATTCGTTCAGTTTTGCTGAAATAGAAATATTATTTTGGTAGGTTGAAAGATAATGGGTGTTGAAAAAACCTCATTTGAGTTGTGTTTCTCTAAAACATATTTTCTCAAAAAATATGCGCACTCGTATCTTGGTCTGATCATCGATCACATTTCCCCGTGTGTTACGGAACTGTGTAAAGGTTATAATCGAAACATTATACGTGTAATTAAACAACACAAACAAATAAGAACAGCATGGCTAAATGTTATCTAGTGTGGTTGTAACATTTATAACCAATATCTGGGGATGTAAGGTCGGGTTTGCAGTATTTTGTCGTTAGCTAGATCAGCATGCCTTACGCAAATCGGTATTCGCGTGCACACTGCGGTATTTGAGTTCTATGGTAACACATGCGTCATAAGGCTTATTAATGTGTTTCATTATGTAAACAGAATCTAAGTAAATTTAGGCGACGTGCATATACTGATAAATTCTGTCGATGATGTCATATCCAGGGTTTGTGTGTCTGACTTTTCTTTTAGAGATTTACCAGCTACACGTTTTTGATCCGTACATCTGATTTTTTGTAATTTGAAGGCATAATATGTTTTGATTTGTAATAATGAGAAGCCTACCTACACTGTAAAGCTATGAAACATTATTTTTGGAGTTTCTGTTTCATCAGGTTAGTTTATCTGTAACTGTATTAGCCTTTAGTCAAGGCGCACGCGTCAACCCGGAACACATCGCCCTAAAAGACCACACAACAGATTGGCGAAACCACGATCGCTTTTGCCAGCCCAGTTTTTGGCCTTGTTTTTATTGATATTTTTCGTCAGATTTGGTAGAAAAATGTTAATGCATGATGCATTAGGTAACTAAAATGTTATGATATCACCTAGATATAGACGATCCCAACATTTTACTTAAAGTTACGGTTAGTGGTTAAAACAAATTTGCATACATAAATTATTAATATGCTGGGGTTTGATGAATAATTCAGTAGTAGCATCCTGGAAAGCTGTACGGGCGTTGTTTTCCGGGTTGCTGTGTGCGCATTGATTAAAGGCTACCACTCTATGAACACGAAAGCAGGAAAGCATACTCATGCAATAATAATCTAAATTTAAACTGAAACATAATTGAATAATAATATAGTACTAGAGAACCTCTATCCTTTCTGTTCCGACAGTCCCTGCATATGTAAAACTTGTAGCTTTGCATGGTGAAGAGGATAAGTAAGACTAATTGCGGTGACACTATGTGAAATTCTCAATTGAGTAGTAATTAGTTCTGAAAAGAACTGGAGGTTACAACTCGACGTTTCGATCAGTATGCTCTGATCGTCCTCAGGCGAATGTATCATATTATACTGGTATTGATACAGCGGCATAGCCAGGACTTTTTCAGTGGGGGGGGGGGGCACAGGGGGGGCATTGCTTTTCAGTGGGGGGCCCAGGGGTAATGGGTTTTTTCCCTTTTCTTTATCTTTTCTGTTTATTGGGGCACTATGAAGGTTTTTCGTGGGGGGCACCTGGGGGGACACTGGAAATTTGCACGTGTGTAAACTATTTCCTAGCAAAGGATCACATGAGATACTAAAGCCAGCCAATTCGTAACCGTTCCACGGTGTTTGTACTAATCTTGTCAATGGGTATCTCTCACAATGAAAACTTAATTAAAGATCCTTCCGCCATGGCTGAAATTTTTAATAACTACTTTGTTAGTATTGGCCCTAACTTAGCCAATAATATTCCCCGATGCAAGACCAATTTCACTGGTTACCTTTCTGATCCTAATCCCCACTCTATGTTCCTTAACCCGGTTACTAAAGAAGAGGTCTGTGATATTGTTAATAATCTAGCTAGTAAAAACAGTTGTGGCTTAGACTTTATTAATACGTTTGTTATCAAAAACGTTATCAGTGCAGTTGCCGATCCTTTTACTTACATTGTTAACGTTTCCCTCTCTACCGGTGTGGTTCCAAACGATATGAAAATTGCAAAAGTCATTCCAATCCCTAAAAATGCCGAATCTGAAAATTTTAGTAATTCGTCCTATTTCTATTCTTCCAAGCTTTTCGAAAATCTTAGAAAGAGTTGTTTATGAACGCTTGCTTGGCTTTCTTCAGAAACATAATATCCTTTCCAATTATCAATTTGGGTTTCGTGCTAAACATTCTACTTCACATGCAATTCTCCATTTTATTAATAATGTAGTGACAGGAATCGACAACTCACAACATACTTTGGGTATCTTTCTTGATTTCTCTAAAGCATTTGATACACTAAACCATGACATTTTGCTGTATAAATTAAACCATTACGGAATTCGTGGAAAATCACAAGAGTGGTTCACCAGTTATCTGTCTAACAGGAAGCAGTGTGTTTCAATCGATTCTACCATATCCACCTGTCGCACATTATCATGCAGGTACCCCAGGGATCAATTCTAGGACCCCTGCTTTTTCTAATTTACATAAATGATATCACTAGTTCGTCCAAACTTCTATCTTACGTTCTATTTGCCGACGATTCTAATTTATTCTATAGCCATAAAAATATTGTTACTCTTGTTAATACCATAAATTCAGAACTTCGTTCTGTTTCCGACTGGATACAATCTAACAAATTATCCTTAAATATCAAAAAGACTACCTGTATGCTATTTAGTAATAAGCACACTGTACTTCCTATAGATATTTGTATTGATAATATGGTGATCAACTTAACAAATAGTGCAAAATTCCTAGGCTTATATATTGATAATAAATTATCCTGGAAATACCACATTGATTACTTATGTAAAATAATTTCCCGTAATACGGGTATTATTAATAAACTTAAGGCATTTTTTCCACATCATATTTTATTTTCTCTGTATAACACCTTAATTTTATCCTATATTAACTATGGTATATTAGCATGGGGTAGTGCTGCCGCTACAACAATCAACAGACTGCTTATTTTGCAAAAACGAGCCCTGCGCATTGTTAACAATTCTCATTATTTTGCTCACACAAATCCTTTCTTTGTTAAACATAAATCCTTAAAAATTAATGATCTATACAATCTGCAACTTGGTAGCTTTATGTTTCAGTTGTACATAATGAATTACCAAAATGTCTTACCTCAATGTTTACAAGTAATAAACTGGTACATTCATATTCTACACGCCAGGCCTCTCTTTTCCACATTCCCTTAACTCGCTCATCACTTGCCCAAAGAACTACTAAGTATACGGGACCAAAACTGTGGAACTCTTTCGACAATTCTCTTCGGAAACTTAACAATATCAAGTCCTTTAAGAACAAACTTAAGGAAATTCTTTTAAATAAATACAAGTAGTTCCCAACACATCCATAATTATCATTGTTCTATCAATTCTTCGTTACCCCACTTTAAACTGAAATTATTTCGTTATTTATCACTCCTTATTAGTGCATGAACTTAATAGACTAGTTTCACCGCTTTGCATTATTTGCGTTTGTTTGTTTGTTTGTTTGTTTGTTTGTTTGTTTTTTGGGGGATGTTTGTTTGTTTGCTTGCTTAGGTTTCTTTGTTCATTGTCTTTCGTTCATTGATATTTGTACTCATTTATGTAACTAAAAATGTTTGTTTTTATTATTTATGCTTTAAGTCTAGATTTAACTTAGAGCACAAATAATATATATGAGGGGGTTTGCACCCGACAAGCTTTGCTTCTTGCAAACCCCCTCCACATCTGTGTTTAGTCTTATCTACTTTTATACGTATGTTAACTTATTTCAAGAATGTACTTCTGCTACCTATTGTTTGCATTGATGTGGAAATAAAATGAATGAATGAATGCATTGCCTATGACAGGTGTACAGTCACAGGATGTCTGTCCTGGTTATTTTTAACTTGGGTTAATCACGAAGTTAAATCTAGCCGATCGATATAATTATAAGGATATTATTTTAGAATCTTGACTTTCTTTAAATGTAATAAATTGAACCACTAACAATTGATAAGAGAGGTACATTTGTTGGTTATCTTTTAGTTTATAAAGCTTTTAAGGTTTCCTATACTTGTTCCCTAAACAGGGCAGATCCAGAGTCATGAAAAAACAGGGACACAGTAAAAAAAAACATATGTTAAAATATGACGCGACAAAAATGGGCCACATGCATGCCCTTATTACCTCCCTGCCCCTTGGGATGTTGGTATACACACAAACATATGAAATAGCTGGATACAGAATATAATATGCAGCCTGGGATATGTGTATTTTTGCATGAAACATTTTTGGGTTTCATTAAGTATTTTGTCATTATTATTCACCTGGGCCCATATGGTGTTATTTGTGTCAGAAACGCTTCTCAACTCTCAAGAACATTTGAAAACACTGTAGGTTTGAGCCAATTGTAGGTTTGAGTTTGAGTCAATTGGAACAGCAAATTAGCATCTTCTGATACTGTTAGTGTGCTGTTTTGTTCCCAATTTAAATGATATATAACCCACGTTTTTTTTCACCAGCCATTTCCAGCAATTTAATTTGTAATAAAAATTATTTTCCTGGAAAAATAGAAACAAATAACACATTTAATGAAATATTTTGTATAGACGATTTTCACAATATTTTCCAAACGAATATTTTAAGAAAATGTCTTTTTCAAGTACTTGCTTTCATTTCTACCTTGTCTAATTAAAATGAATAAAGCCGGAATTTGCCAGTTAAATAATGGAAAACAGGCGACATTATATTAATAAGTATATTACTATTTTGTAACGAGTCAATCAAAATCACTAATCAAAGATTTAAATTAATTGTTTTGCCTGTCGAAAATAACGTACAAATGTATAATAAGGAAAAAAAACTTTGAAATGGGAAACAGCAAATATGATAAGTATGAGTAATTGTGGTGACACCATGTGAAATGCTCAATTGAGTAGTAATTAGTTCTGAAAAGAACTGGAGGTACAACTCGACGTTTCGATCAGTATGCTCTGATCGTCCTCAGGAGAATGCCGAACTCTGGAAAATGCTGCTGCTTAAGTAGACTGCTTGAGGATCATCCCATGAATGGATGCTGGAGGATTAGTTCGTTGAGGCGCGCAGGCGGGAACTGTTGAGACTAGGATCCTAGGGGTTGGGGGAGAGGAGTGTGTGCTCACTGAACTGAATCAGTTGTTAACAAGCACAGGGGATGGAGGGTGGTTGACTTAGGATATAGGAGATCCCTCAGTCTAGGGTAGGTTATGGACTTTGGATATAGAAGATCCTTCAGTCCGTAGTAGTTGTCGCCAAATGTCGCTGATGTAGAAGCCGATGTCCTGTGGCACAGTGTCGTGTTTGACGATCTCGATGGCCTCTCTGATGCTTATGGGCAAGTTTAAATTACCATTTACTGAAGTGGGATTTCAGCTTGCGACCTTGAAAGATTCCATGAAAGTTAAATTTTCAGTGGGGAAACCCAAGGGCAAATTGTTTCTGTGGGTGTTTTTATTTTTTTTATTTTTTTTATTTACTGTCAGTCACCCCAAACAAGGCCAAAAAGGCACTAGAGTGTAAGGGGTAGCGTGGGTGGTTTTTGTGGTGGAGATGGGGTGGGGTGATCACAGCTCATTGGGCCCCGTATTACCATGTGACTAATAAGTTTTGATCTTGTTTGTTCAAAAGTGGTCATATGGCGTACTTTTATGGGAGGTGTTTTCTGGAGGACTCGTGCCGTATCCTGGCGACTTCCTAAAACGTGGCCAGCGTATGGATCCACCAAAATTCTGCCCCAAAAATATGTGAGAAATACATTAAAGGGTCTTTTTTCTGTATAAATAATATAATTTTATAGAGTATGGAAATTAAATGTTTTCAGTTACAAAGCATTATCATGATTCAAACATTCTGAGGAAAACAAACAAACGCATCTAAATAATCGCGTTAAGGTCATGATTTACAGATAGGCCCTACGTCCTTTTTAGAAGGTAAAATAATTCTATTTTCTTTGAAAGTTATTCATCAAGTGATGAGTCAAATCTACTTTGATGTTTCTATTGAACTCTTCCAGATATGGAATCGTGCAGAATTGCTGGATGGATTCCCCAAAGAGGCGGTGCTCATTCAAACAGATAGTTGAAGAGCTGAACGAGCTAATGGCAACAACCTCGGGAAGTTCCCTCCAGTTGGAAGACCCTGGAAGCACTGATGAATATTATGATTCCGATGCAGACGAAAGAAAGTAGGACAGCTGGTAATGCTCACACTGACACAGAAGGTATCAGAACTCCTCAGACGGACCATTATTTGAATATAAATACAGCGTTGTAGGATGTTTATATTCCAAGTAAAGGGATTGTAACGCAGAAGGGTTCGTTGTCTGGTACCCAGGCAATCTCAATCCTATGCAGCTTTGTGAACTTTTATGATTGTTTTGAGTACCATTAGGGAATAGCCTGCATGACAACGACTTCTTCAGGGAGTGTAACTCTTTGGCAATTATGGTCACTAAGCTTATTATGTTGATGTAAAGTTGGGGATGGTATCAAACATATTATGAAACTATGCCGTCTGACTATGCCGTCTGTTAATTTGAGAAATTGTGAAATGTATGACCATT
>CM055820.1:42906345-42954010 GCA_029582265.1 Zoroaster sp. YZ-2022
GCCCAAACATAATGTTGTGCCTTTCCCCCTTCAACAGGTAAATGGAAAAATCTCTTAAAGAAATTGGTAAATACAAAATTAAAAACGGTGGATTAATTTTTTAACTTGGCTATTTTATAATTATATTTTAGGAAATGGTTCTTCATTGCTTGACAATTAGTAATTGACCATTTTAAACATTTAAATTGATAATAAATAATAAAAAATCACTTATCAAAAGTATATACAAAAGTTTGTATTTAATTTTAATTTTAATGCTTCATCAAAATGTAAAAAACGATGGTCAACATCGTCTTGACAGATAATGTTTTGTTAAAAATAAATAGAGTTGATAAAAGGAGTTTAAATGATTCAAAAATGTGTCTTACTTTATTTTTTATATATTTAAGTATATACAAGTCATATCCCTGCAAAGACGGTTGTTAAAATATCACCAATGGTTTCAGCTTTTTGAATTTCTGAACACTTAACAAAGTGCACGCCCTAATAGTGGTGCCTCCCCCTGCAGGTTGCGTTGATGCTTTGTTGGCTGCTTTATGCAAATTATCCCCTGTTTTTTGTCTGCACCTGTTTGTTTTCGCGGGCTTAATTAGGATTGGCTTATTTTGTTGACTCCGTGTTGGGCATTGACCAATGGGAATTGCTCAAAAAAAGAGAAATTTGGGCTCGGGCGCCAGGTTAAAAAAGTTTCACTTTCGTCGCAGCTACTCATGCAACAGTATTAGTTAATTCTCGCTCTGTAAAACGGGATAGTTAATTTAATAGCTGGAGGGTAGACATAATTATAATGAGTAGTGTTTGAAGCTAAAAGGTGCCTTGTAGGGAGTAGTTGAAGTACATGTACATCGTCTTATTTTCTGCTTTCTCCAATCGTGAGTGTTTTGAAATCGGGTCTCCGTTTTGACAGAGCAGCTGGAATATTAAACAGTGCCGTGACACATATTTTATGTTCAAGTGTCGACCGAGACGTCAAGTTGTATAGAAGTTACCGGTATGTAGTTCTTCGTACCACGAATGGTGGTTAAATAACAGGAGATATTCCATCTTCGTCTAACGTTACTGCTGGTTCGTGAAGCTCAGGAGTTGCTTTTAGTAGGGCATATTTTGTCTTTCTGTGGCATACGTCGGGTTAAGCGTCCATGCGCCGACGATTATAGACCTAACGTTGGTTTAGGCTAACTTTTGTAACTGCATGCTTTGATGAACTATTTTCGTCGTGTCGCCGTTTCGGACTTTCATATTTTATGAAGCCCTGTCGTTAGGCTACAGTTCCGTGAGTTCAGAAATTAACGTTATTAAGTTAATCATTGTGAAGCATCGTGTTCATCAAGCGTCATGTCACGACTGAGACGTTAAGTTCGTCCTTTAAGTTGGATGGATTTGCCGAACATTGTCGTTCGCCAGCCCAAGGACGGCCCACTTCAGCGTTCATCAGCGTCAACTCTAACATCTTACTGGCGTCCCTGTCCGAGTTCAATAAACACCACTTCAGAAAGACGCGCAATTTCTACATCATCCGAACGAAGTGGGTGGTCATGGTTTTGTGGGTGAGTCTGGCAATGTGCCACAACCTCCTCCTGGGGTAGAATGTCGTATCCGACCGCCACTTTTTCTCATTAATTAAATATAACCAATAATCTTACCTACCTAGTAAGGTGGAGAACATATGGATGATGATGGACATATACTTCAAATTATTCCAGGATATTTATTTTCATTTATTTCATTTTTGGTATACGATGACTTCCTCAGTCATGTCAGTCTGATCATGGTCTGATCTTGTCAACTCCCCCATAAGTGACCAACACGGTCATTGCACATGCGCAGTGACAACTATAACAGGATCCTTTTATTTTCTTAAGGGGAGGATTTTTTTAAGAAGGGAAATCAAGTCCGAAAACCATCATAAAAGTGGATTTTAAAGATAGTTTTCGCTTTCTGTACTCCCAAAAATCGATGGAATAATTTTTTAACTGGTTAGTGGTTGTAAAAGGAATTCAAAAAAATCCTTAAAAAGTGGCGGTTAGATACGACATTCTTTCCTAAACAGCGTCTATAATTATGCAGTTTCCTGGATTGGGGTGGCAGAATTAGACGTCCTACGGTGGCTGCAGCATCAGCACTTTCACTCTGCAAGCGTGCCTGCGGCAAGTTCGGGTTTATGACTATGAGGGTTAAATTGCTCATATTTGCATGCTTTCTGTAGGAGTTGCCGTTGGCCAAAATTAATTGCAAGTTTGTGATAATAGGTGCAAGCGGTACACTACTCCCAATGGTACTATTAATATTGTAGGGTTGGCGCAGGTTTGGTATTAGAGCTGAGCGCTCCCATCAGTCACGCAAACTGCGTCCAAAGGGGCACAGTGTACTGCAACGGGTTACCATACCAAGGGAGTTCCTTTCTCCATGGTTATAGGATCTTTGGTGGTCTGCAAGTGGCAAAGGTGCAAAGCAAGCAAGCAATTTTTCGGGCCCCCACGCCAATTAATGTTGTCGTTTTTAAGGACAGGTTGTTGCATTATCCCGACAGGGATGCTGCTCGTCTTTTGGTTGATGGTTTTTCTCATGGTTTTCAACTTGGTTTTCAAGTAGGACGGGCTGCCGGTTGCCTTGCATCCGCTGCTCGAGGGGGAGGGTGGCAGACCCTGATTCTATTCCGTTTCCAAATTTACAGTGTTCTCCTATTGGTTTGGTGCCGAAAGAAGAACATAGGGCTAATTCTTTTCGGTCAATTCATCATTTATCATTTCCCATCCAGGGTTCAATTAATGATTTTATTGATAAGGATAAAGTTCTAAGGTGTACTATGCATGACCCCAGAAAAACAGCAATTCAACATTATTAAATCTCTTTTTACCATCAAATCAGCCCAAACACGGCCGTTATTATCTTTGGCGGTAAATATTATGATAAAAAATACTTGCCAATGGGGTGTTAAATTTAAAGCACTTTTCTTGGCTTTAAGGTGCGTAAGTTGCTCGTTCAGAATAATGTTCCTCATTATTTAGATGATTTGTGGGGTCATCATTGGTAGGCTAATGTGGTAATTTGCTTCATAAATTCAGGCATTTAAGGTTGTCGGTGCTAATATGAGGGTGCCCATTGTGGTGGAAAAACCGATCCAGCCAATCCATCGTTTATCTTGGGTTGGAATTTGACCCTGTTAGTGTTAAGGGGCAGGTTCGAGTACCTTTGGATGAAAGTTCAGGCTCTATACGTGTTCAGATGAAGGGAACGTTAAAAAAATGCAGTCATTGATTGGATCTCTTCATTTTGTTTACCGGGCCATTGCACCTGGGTGGGCGTTTCAGGTTTCAGTCTAATGCAGTTTTGAAGAAAGCCTTGTTTTTTCTGATTTGATCGAGCAGGGAGCATTTTCGTGCCCATTTATTCGCATCGGGGCAGACACAACAGCGTTTGGATTGGGGATTTTCTGCTCTTAGCTCTATGAACTTCTTACTGCGACGTAGAATATAACATACTACGAGGAGGGAGCTTGAGCAGCGGCGGAGCCAGGACTTCTTCAGTGGGGAGAGGGACCGGGGGGGGGGCAGCGGCGTAGCCAGGACTTTTTCAGTGTGTGGGGGGCATTGCTTTTCAGTGGGGGAGGGCCAGGGTATGGGTTTTTTCCCTTTTCTTTTTCTTTTCTGTTTTTTGGGGCACTGTGAGGATTTTTCGTGGGGGGCACCGGGGCGGGGGGGGGGCACTGGCAATTTGTGGGGGGCACGTGCCTCAGCCCCCCTCGTGGCTACGCCGCTGGGGGGCACAGGGCCGGGGGAATTGCTTTTCAGTGGGGAGCCCAGGGTATGGGTTTTTCCTTTTTCTTTTTCTTTTCATGTTTGGGGCACTATCGGGATTTTTTCGTGGGGACACCTGGGGTCACTGAAAATTTGTGGGGGCACGTATACGGCTCTGCAGCGAAATATCAATAGCGCCCTCAATTGACTAGCGCTTTCTGATTGACTGAAAAAAGTACGCCCGCCGCGAGCTTTTGCGTGCTATTGCTATTATATTGTCATGACGCCGATCAAAGTGCACAGAATTTGGAAGAAATCTTCGCAGATAGTGGGTCAGACATGTCTTCTGACGAGGATTCTACACCGGAGTCGGAAGATAGTGAAGAGGAATGCGTCCCTACATCATCATCTTCATCGGAAAAGCCAAACTACCGGTCTGGTTGGTGTGAAACTAATGCATACACGAGGAAACACATAGTGCAATTCAGTGGAAACAGGGGAACTACTGAAGATTTGAGTAACTGTACACCTTTCCAAATTTTTCAACTGTACTTCTGTCAAGCGACCTGGGAGCTGATGGTGACGGAGACAAATCGATATGCTGAGCAATCTTTGCCTGCAAACCCAACCAATCGTCAGCCTGCTTGGACTCCAACTAATATTCCCGAAATGATGGCATTCGTGGCATTATTACTTTGCATGGCCGGGCATCAATAAAAGGCCTCGATACAGAATGCACTGGTCCATGTCAGATGTCCTTCGAAGTCCGGTATATCCGTCAAGTTCAAGTTCAAGTTCAAGTAAACTTTATTAAGCACCATAACTGGGCAATTTCAGCTCGCCATAAATATATATATATAAAACACATATACACACACATATACATACACATACATACAAAGAAAAACACAAAAATGAAATGGAATAAAACTACAAATATACAATGAGAAAACCATAAAATAGCCACACTTACTAATACTACACATGAAAATTACGCCTAAAATAAACCCCCGCTAACCGACTGCGAGTTGTACTAAAATACTAAAATACTAAAATACAGTGTATGGAGACCATAACAAAAAAAAATTATGAAGGCCTCATAAAAACCCCGTCCATCGTGTGTAAATAATGATAACATGTTATAAAAAACTACAACAAAAACAAAACAATAAAAATATGCCAATTAAACCTATTGGACCTGAAAATAAGAAACCTGATAAATATCTCCACCTAACGTATAAAATTACTATTAAAATGTGTCACAGCCATCGGAACAAAAGTATGTTTGTATCGATTTGTACAAGCAGCCGGGGGCCTCATCCTACCACTTCGACTAATGACACGCCCAACGAGCTCACCATGCAACGGATGACCGGGGTCATCCATCACAGAGCGAAGCTTGCGTTAGAGGCAGGAGTGATAGAATGAATCCAGCAGCCGCTGGTCAGCCCCAATCAAACACCCAGACTTCCTAATTATCCTATTAATTCTCTTCTTATCTTGTTCAGTAGCACTGCCTCCCCAACACACAATACAGTAACTAAAAACGCTGGTAATTACTGAACGATAAAACAGTGACAAAATAGTATGATCAACATGAAATGATTTCAATTTCCTTAAACAATAGAGGCAAGAATTTAACTTCGACATGATAAGATCTATATTATCTGACCAACTGAGTTTATCATTTATAACAACCCCTGAGTATTTATAAGAATTGACCCGTTCAACCGGGGAGCCTGAAATAACAATAGAGTCAGGATCAAATTTGTTAGTTCTGAAATCAAATGTTGAAATCTGTGTTGTTTGCAGTACTACTACTAGGGCAAAGAGAACACAAAATGCGAAAAACCAATGTGTGTTGTTCCCTGTTTTGAGAATTTTCATACCCAATGATGTGTCTGTACGTGCCCAACTACTTTTGGTTGTACACATGTGATTTCATTTAATTCCCTCCCCCCGCTTCAATATTGATGTGATGCACGCACACCGCAAGCCCAGAATTTCCAACAAATTGAACGGGGGAGAATGGGGGGAGGATTCAAGTCCAGGTTCAAGTCCCGGTTCAGTCTTTTTCTTTTGTTCAAACAAAATAGATTAAAAATTGTACACAGTCAGTTTCCTTTCTGTAGAAGTCACATAATACTTAATAAACCTCAGTAACAGTGTTTCGCCATTTTCATGTAGGTCAACATAATTCTGGTCTTTCATGGCTCGGAGAGTAATTCATTATGACACCTATGTTAACAATAACATTACAGAGAAATTGCCTTGCATTGCGTCATCACGTGAGGGCGCTATACAATGAAACTTGCCAAAAGTCCTGTAGTAAAACAAGTGACGTGAAGAAGAAATGAGTGCGGTACCGGACCCAAGGCATAATTGAAAAATTGGTCTTGGATTGGTGATTCATTATTGTTCGCCATACTCAGGAATTTCTTCCGTGCACACCTCGGGTGCGATGAATGGTAAAGGCGGGGCGCAGCTAATTAGCGATGTCTACCGGTTGTTGGCAGAACTTGCTGTTTCTGGGCCTCCTCAGGACTTACCATAACGATCTGGTCCCGTTGTGAGGCATTTTGTGAGCGAGTGCGGCAATTGCGCCATGCTGTAAAGCCTTGATCGTATTAAGGAGGAATGCCGTGCTCAGTTCACAGAGGCTGAGTTCCTGCTATGATGGGGTTCACTTTTCTCCGGAGGGAACGGGATTGTTTAGAGAGAACCTTAGTATGGAATTCCATTACTGCCATTTAAACGGCGCGAGTGTATGGCGATGATGGTTTGGTTCCTAGCCGTTTGCGCCGTCAACGGCGCATAGTCGCGTCGTGCCGTCGCATAGTCGCGTCGTGCCGTCGCATAGTCGCGTCGTGCCGTCGCATTGTCGCGTCGTGCCGTCGCGTCGTGCCGTCGCATAGTTTTGTACTGCTTGTATAGGGCCGTCGCATTGTCGCGTCGTGCCGTCGCATTGTCGCGTCGTGCCGTCGCATAGCCGCGTCGTGCCGTCGCATTGTCGCGTCGTGCCGTCGCATTGTCGCGTCGTGCCGTCGCATAGTCGCGTCGTGCCGTCGCATAGTCGCGTCGTGCCGTCGAATTATCGCCCCCGTACCAGTTTGACTGAATTATCCAGTGCTTGCCAATTGGTGGCGCTTTTTTGTAATTATTTTTAATAGTGTATTGGGCCACTTGTTTAAAAAACCCACTATACTACATACAGTGTTTTACCGTATTGTAGGTGAACTTGAACCAGTATTTTTTTTATTATGTGTTACCTTTTTCCATTTCATTGATTGCTTTCTCATTGAAAATACAAAGTACAAAAACAAATTAGAGTCTATGTGGTTTGGAAGACTTCCATTGCTAAACAGAAAACAATGGTAATGGGTGTGGAAACACACTGTAATGAAATATTTTATGGAAATTGGACCACCCCTCGAAGGTTCAGGTCAAATTGTCCAACTTTATGTGATGTGCCATGTTATACACATGGCAATTACATGTACCTTCTGCATTTAGTCATGTTGCATTTCCAATCACAAATTGTTTTATTCCATGTACACTTTACTTGTCTGTGTACTTACATGTTGATTTTATGTCAAAGGGGCAAATGAGAGTGATGTGAAGCCAATATAAGTGATTAGAGATTGTCAGTTCTAATTTTATAATAATTACTTGACCTCTTTTGTAAAATTATTTACAGCGAATAGAACGCTTCTGGAGAACTCTCTTCAACATGATGTCAAACTTCTGGGTAGACATATTCCGTCAGTTGGTCAGCGACGGTGTACTGGATTGTACATCATGTTTGCAAATGTAAGTGCTAAACGAAGATTCTAAACATTTCAATAAAAGATGCAAGTACTAAGTAATGTAGGTTTCATAACATCATAAACGTTTTATTTCTTTATTACTAGAAACATTAAAAAGCTCTCAATTGAAATATCTGACTTGCAGAGAATGCCTGCGGTTTTGCTTCACATCAGTGATTCAGCTTGAACTTGACGATGTCAAAATTGAATGGAACCAACACAGAACAAGAGCATCTCGTCATGTCTCAGCATTGCCTGGTAACCCAGATATCATGTATTTCCTTCCACAGCTGTATGGTATGTCTTTTTGGAAGTCTCTTCCTGACTTGCTTCTCTGTCAAATAGACCCCCGTATTGATAAGGTTGTTGCATTATGGGAGCAAAAGGGATCATTTTGTTGTTTTAATTTATCCGTCTTCAATAACTTACAAGTAAGTGACATAGCCAGCTTCTGTAGTTTCAGTGTAATTGTCCGGGGCAAAACAGTGTGAAATAAGTAAATTAGGGAATGTTGTCTGCTAGTCTGTAGCGACGTGCCATGGCGCTGTTATTTACAGTAGGTTTGTAAACAAAATTTAATTACTCCGTTCATGCTCACCCCAAATTTCTCAAATTCCGTAAGTTCACTGTTGAGGTATCCCCAAATAGCATGGTTAATTCTCATTAGCCTGCTTTGAACCCTCGACCCAAAAAATCCTACTGCAAAAAGCATGGTCCCATACGACCGTGTACAAATCCTGCATGGTCCCATTAGGACCGTGTACAAATCCTGCATGGTCCCATAGGACCGTGTACAAATCCTAATGCCATCTGTCAACACACAAGGGCATTGACTTCGGCTCTGAGCGGCTTATCAAAAGCTATCAGTTACCCACTATATTGTACCTGACCATAAATCCAGACATGTTGGCACCCTCAGCCATTGGATGAGAGATTTTTATTCCTATAACTGCTATGGGTACACATAATAGGGTATATTTTATGTCGATTTGGGGTAGGGGAAAAAGCGTTATCAGAACTAAAATAAACATCAACCTAAAGGGCCCTTACATTTTTTTTTTTTTTGCTTCAAATTGTTGTCTAGGGTCTAGAGGACCTCTAGGCATCTGATAAAACCATTGGGAGTTGGTAGTGTTCAACGCAACAGAAGTTATAGCGCCCCTTCACACCTACTGACAAATTAAGCGCGATGGTTCAACGGTGTGCGTAAAAGTGTCATAGCGCGTCGCAAGGTTAATTAAATAGCACTTATTCAATGAATTTGAAGTCTAGAATGACCCCCTACATTGTTCCATGCAACATGATAAATATATTGTGACGTTGTCTATAAAGATTTCCCTTGTTTAGGGTATATAATGAATTTTGAGCCATAATTATTGATGAATGTGGCTAATCTTTTAACAAATAAAAAAAAATCAGGCACAAAATAACACTAATTTTTTATTCCAATGACATCCCTTTTTTCAGAACAGTTCAAGAACATGAATTTGAGGGGGTTGTACGGAAGCCTGTTGGTGCCACTGGATAATGGGGTGAACATATTTATTTCACATGGGGGTTAATACATTTCTTTGACATAGGGGGTGAATATATGTATTTGACATGGGTGTGAGTATCTTTCTTTGACAAAGGGTGTGAATATATTTCTTTGACATAAGGTAATATATTTCTTTGGCATAGGGGGTAATTAACCGGCTACCGACACATAAAGTATTCACCCCCCATGCCAAAGAACTATTATTATATTCAACCCCTATGTCAAAGAAATATATTTACCGCCCATGTCAAAGAAATATATTCACTCTATTATGCAGTGGCACCAATGGGCTTCCGTTGGGTTGTGACATACAAGGTTAAGCAACAAAATTCTGATCTCTATTAATATCACTATTTAGACATTTCTTTGGGAACAAGCAGCCATTAAGCAATCACTGAGACTTTTTTGTAACACAAAACATTTTCACACACAGATACACATAATTATTGTACTCAAGTACCACTGACAGACATCAATGACGTCAAGCGAGAGTTTACTACTCGTCCAAGAGCTCGAGGGTGTTCAGCTGAAATGGAGGAGGTGTGTCATAACCTAATGGCTGCACATAATAAAGAAATGCCTTCATCTGTGAGGGAAGGCATAGAACTGTTCCAGTGGTTTTGTTCTAAATTAGAATAAACAGGCAGTAAGAATACAATATCAAAATAGAAAACTTGACTTAAAACCTTGGGAACTGAAACTGGACAGTTGTGTTGACCTTAAAGGATCTGTGACTACTCAGTAATAATGGTTTAAGGTAAACAATAAATCTGTTTCAAAAACACCTTTTGTACCATTCTGTATATTTTTAATGGATTTGTTTTATTTAAAACATAATAGTCATCAGGAATACCCACAAAAATAGATGACTTGGTCGAGTCCCCTCCTGATGTCACAGGCATTACATAATATACTCAGTGGCCAATTTTTTGAAAGAAAGATCAGGTACTTGACATTCTTTCCATGCACTCAACCACTTAAAGAGTGGAGTGTCGTGGCCGAGCGGTCTAGCGCACCGAACTCAAGTTCTGGTGTTGCCAGCAGCAGGGTGTGGGTTCGAGCCCCGGTCGTGACACTTGAGCAAGGTACTTAACCATAATTGCTTCGTCCTTCGGATGGGACGTAAAGCCGTAGGTCCCGTGTGTTGTGTAATGCACGTAAAAAAAAAGAATGCGCCTTGAGCACCACTTAGTTGGTGGATACGTGCGCTATATAAATCCACACATTATTATTATTATTATTAAAGAGGGGCTCCAAGGTCAAATTAATTTTTGTGATGCACTCATTTTGCAATAGATATAGTCATAAGGACTCTATCTATTGGAAAATGAGTGTATCACAAAACTGAATTTGACCTTGGAGCCCCTATTTAACTATTTCAGATTATTGTCCTTGACGTCAGGAGGGTAATCGAGCAAGTCATCTATTTTTTGCGGGCGTTCCTGACGACTGTTATTTTTCAAGAAAACAAATAAAATAGAAATATACCGAATGATACAAAATGTGCTTTTGAAACAGTCATAGTTTACTAATTATAAGGTGTAATATTAAACCATAATTACTGAGTACGTCATAGATCCTTTAATAACCACTTAGCCACAACCTTTTACAAGTTAAGTTGTTTATACCTGGATGCCACTTGTGACAGTTCAAACAAAAATCAAATCTTGAAATTGGTGTTGATGTGATTGGCAAAAAGAAGCTTTAACTTCAGCTTCAGTATTGTAAATTACAAATGTTACAAGAAACGTTAACCCTGCTGATCTAAATTTTTCCAAAACCCTGTGTTTCCTTAATCGCATATGTCAGTAGATCCTCAATCTCATCAGGATCTTCAATGCCTCGTGGCAACCACAAGATCATCGCACATGTACAGCTTCTCTGGGTCCAACCTATAAATATAAAGAGAAATTATTTATTGACTTTATTATGCAACTATTGATTATGTAACATTGATCTTTACCTCTGTTTACCTGAGGACTTTTCTTTTTACACAAAGATGCCCTCCCCCCCCCCCCCCCAAAAAAAATAACATTTAAAAAAAGGTAAATGTTATTAATAATACAAATAAAGCAATTCACTGTCGGTGAATCAAATTCCCTTTTCATTAAAAAAATTGCAGTTATTTGTTGGAAATTGCTTTATCAGACTCAATATTGTGACTACGTCATACCATAGGGGAGTTGTCTTCACACACTGCTGGTGAAGAGACTAAACAATATTAGTAAACAGAAAGCGCTATTTACATGTTGTTTAATGCAATTTCTGCCAGATAAGATCGACAATAAAATAGGGTACTTTTAGGTGGATTACTTTTATAGCCTATGAATCTATATCTACTTTTTTTCCTTCAACTTGAGAATCTAACCCATCCCCAAAAACTCATTATTTCTAAAGAGTAATTTTTTTTTTTATGCCAATTATAAATTTCATAAATACTAGACTTCACGATTTGTACAATTTATCGTGCCATTTGACGGGTACACAATGGACTACAAAATCAGTGATATTTGGTTTTATGCACATTTTGTTACTGCATCATTTTTATTATTATACATAATTACAAAATAAACACAATATAACTTTATGCATAAAATCATGTGTTTACTAAAATATATACAAGAAAACCAAAGTACATACTTTGTAACTGTTAGTTCTAAATTAATCAACCTTTTCAACATTCTCAATGCATCATGGGAAACTGTTTACAAAGTATATGCCTACGGCGCAACATGAAAGTCATAAAAAGTCGTGAAGAGTTGGCGACTTACGTGTAGCGCCGTGTACTGGTACACAAAACGCTACTTTCCCATGATGCATTGAGAATGTCGAAAAGGTTTATTGAAAACTTCTCTCCCAAGGATAGAAATTAAAAACATTTTTGACGAAATGTCTCGGTCTTAAACCACTGTGCAATCGTTTTCCCGGTTCTGGATAGCTCTTAGTTTGCTTTAAATTGCAATAGTCCACGAACAATGACTGTTTCGGTCAAAATTAATACTGCCACTAGTGTCAGACTGTCTGGTCTCTGTGACTGTTAGGATGTGTAACAATTTTAGGAAAGACTTCCCCAATTTTAAACTCTTACTAGCCGTTTGGAAGCAAACTCAGTAAACTATCAATTGTTTTCTGAAGCGACATGGATTAACATGTTAAATAGATTTTTAGGTGTTCGGGTATGTACCCGAAACACCTATTGTTTTTGTTCGTTTTTTTTTTTTTTTTTTTTTTTTTTCTTCTCCTTCTTCTCCCCATCGATTGTCTACAAAAAAACACATACTTGCAAACTTCACATGAACTTGAAACTTGGCATATACTTAGAACTTAACACGTAGATGAAACAAAATTTGTGACGTCATGATTAGGTCATCAGATATCGAATTACGATAAATCAAAGTTTAATATTTAAAAAAATCATATCTCAACAACCACAACAGGTAAATTCACAATTTTTGTACCATTGTACAGATCGTTAATTGTCAAAAAATATTTACAAAAAGGTGACCCCAATTTAACCTTACTTCCTGTCCAAACTGGAAGTCAAATTTTAATATTAAAAAAAACATATCTCAACAACCACAAGAGGTAAATTCACAATTTTTGCACCATTGTACAGATCGTTAATTGTCAAAAAATATTTACAAAAAGGTGACCCCATTTTGACCTTACTTCCTGTCCAAACCGGAAGTCAAAATTTAATATTTAAAAACAAATCATATCTCAACAACCACAAGAGGTAAATTGACATTTTTTGCACCATTGTATATATTGTTAATTGTCGAAAAATATTTACACAAAGGTGACCCTAATTTGACCTTACTTCCTGTCCAAACCGGAAGTCAAATTTTAATATTAAAAAAAATCATATCTCAACAACCACAACAGGTAAATTCGCAGTTTTTGCACCATTGTACAGATTGTTAATTGTCAAAAATATTTACAAAAACATTCTGACGTCATCATCACTACCCTGACAAAATCCGAACACCTATGTGTTTGTCATATGACAAACACTTAAGTCTAGTTTAATTTGCAGCTATCTAGAACCGGAAAAAATACGGAACCGGGAAAACGACTGTCTTAGTGGGAATTACCCTTTAATAGTGGCTAACGGTCAACATTCATACGTCTAGGAAAGGCCTAGGTTAAGCCTTAACAACATTTTACCCCTTTTTTTGACCGATTTCCTTTAAATAAACACGTAACAAGTACATAGTAACATACCACGTTCTCTTCAAACTCCTGTATCAGCTGTTCCAGACCCAACTGGCGTAAAATAACATCCATCTTTTACTTTGTCTTTGAGACTTATTCGTCGTCGCGGGGAAAAAGGTGAGAGTACCTCTGAAGTCAAGACAGCGCCACCTATTGGCAAGCACTGGATAATTCAGTCAAACTGGTGGTACGGGGCGACAATGCGACGACGCGACTATGCGACGGCACGACGCGACTATGCGCCGTTGACGGCGTAAGCGGCTAAGGACCATCAATCAACACGGGCGACAATGCGACGGCACGACGCGACTATGCGACGGCACGACACGACACTGCGACGGCACGACGCGACAATGCGACGGCCCTATACAAGCAGTACAAAACTATGCGACGGCACGACGCGACTATGCGACGGCACGACGCGACAATGCGACGGCACGACGCGACAATGCGACGGCACGACGCGACTATGCGCCGGCACGACGCGACTATGCGCCGTTGACGGCGCAAACGGCTAGGGACCAAACCATCATCGCCATACATGCGCCGTTTAAATGGCAGTAATGGGATTCCATACCTTAGGACGTGTATCAATAGTTTTTATGATTAATTTTATCTGGCAGGGAGGTGTAGCAGCTGTGTATAGCAGCTTTCTCACTTGGATCGCGTTTTGGCGCGCGCGATGGCGTATTATGCCGGGATAAAAGAGATGGGGCTCCTCCAACTGTTGGTTCAAGCGGTGGAATAATTCATTGTGCAGTTACGGCTGAAGAGTATTTTTACCTTGTCGGGTATTTTATTCTTTGGAGTTCTTTATCTCCACTTTGTAGGCCTACTTGACTTGTTGGCAAGCTGCCATGGGGTCTGAGTCACACCATTGCAAGTCTATGTTGGGCAAGGGCGTGCCCGTTTGTGTTTTTTGGTCAAACTGCCCGTGTTTTTATATAATTATATACTGGGCATTGACATGGGCAAGTGTGCTCATAGTTAAGTTTGTAAATATACCTGCCTTTTTTGTCTGCTTGTGATACCTGTATGCAGGGGCAAGCCTGCCCGTGTATTTTGGCCGGAAATAAGTAAAATCTGCCTCTTTTCGGGCTGGATCGTGGATATAGTGCCCTCTTGCGTTGGGAATTGTGTATCAAGCCGGAAGCAATTCTAGTGCGGCGGGGCGTTAGCATAGCCAAAGAGGGCATTTTCACTCTCAGACCATGGAGGAAGGAACGTTAGTCTGAGAGAAGGAGTTCGAACGAACCGCCAAATCCCCTCAACACATTAGCAGCCAATTACTAAGAAGTCTGGCTCTGCACAAACCCGGTGGAGGACACCAGCTGTGCGAACAGATTTACGATGCGATAAGCACTGATAAGCGTCTTTGTTCACAGACTCCCACGCCGCGCATCGCCTTACTGGAGGAATGAAATCTCCTCGGCAATTCCTGTAAAGCAAAGTGAAGATCGCACAAACACAGCAACTACACATGCGCAGTAGTTTTTAGGCCGCGTCTGCACTGCGCCCTCTTTATAGCCGTTTTTTCTGGAAACTTCGGAATTGAACGGTGTTTTTTGCGTTTAAATCGGACCTTCCGTTGCCAAATTACGATGAGTTTATATTTCTTACTATCAGTAAAAAAATGAATTTTAACATAATATTGATTTTATTTATTAAAACGTTTCCGAAGGGCTCCGAACGATCAAACTTTGTCAGGGCACGAAGAGGTCTTTTCTCTTCCAGTTCGTGTATGGTGTTTTACGTTGCGGGGTATTGCGGTGATTTTACGATGTGAAAAAAATTAAGTGTTTTGTTGCGTGTGTCGCGTGTGCGGCCGCCTCGTCTCTACACCTGGTCTGTCGCGTAGAGGGCGCTCTTTCGAGCGTCTCTGTGGTGGGCTATACAACAACAATAATTTGTGTGAATCCCTAAGATTCGTTCGGTTGAAATATACAACCAGGTAGTTATGCTGAACACTGAGTTAGGACGGTGGAGGTGAAATGACGGACAAACAGCCAAATGTCAACAGTCAATTAACAAGTTCTGTTATTGAACTATTTATTCCTCAAACAATAATTCTAATAAATCATGTAACAACCAAATCGTAAAACTTCTGTCCACTCCGGCAATCATAAAGACCTAAACTGTAATTCGTATCAGCCACCTGCTCAGATTTTATCTATATGTACTATCACGTTACTAACAATCTGCATCCGCTGCATTTACTCCGGTAGATTTATCTGTATAACTGCAATAGCCTACATCAGTAATCAGCACCGGTTAAATTTACTCCGGTAGATTTATCTCTATATACCGCAACTTCTCCGTCAGTAATCAGCACCGGCTGAATTTACTCCGGTAGATTTATCTCTATAACTGCAACTTCTACGTCAGTAATCAGCACCGGCTGAATTTACTCCGGTAGATTTATCTCTATATACCGCAACTTCTCCGTCAGTAATCAGCACCGGCTGAATTTACTCCGGTAGATTTATCTCTATAACTGCAACTTATACGTCAGTAATCAGCACCGGCTGAATTTACTCCGGTAGATACCGCAACCTCTCCGTCAGTAATCAGCACCGGCTGAATTTACTCCGGTAGATTTATCTCTATATACCGCAACTTCTCCGTCAGTTCCCTTCTGGTACTCCGGCCAGGTCCAACTGCGTCTGTAAACTTATACTTCCCGGAGTCACCGGAGTATTTGGAGTAGGTGAGTTGCCGCTGTCCTTACAAACTATACAAAGCGGATAATTTAGCTTGCGGCAACTGACTAACATTTAATTTATTCACATTTCAGAATTAGCAATTCAGAAGTATCAGGAGTTATTCTATAATTATTCACAGACTAAAATATAATATCGAGTAGTTCAGTAATGGCAATTAACAACGTGAAATAAAATGCAAGATAATTCACTTAATTTATATTCAACGGAAATGGGATAAATTCTCTAAATATGCACACAAATAGTCTATCCTTGAAGAAATTATATAAAACACACTTCGACCAATCAAACCAATCTGAGAGCAAAAGAAACAAAAGTTCTTACCTATACAAAGCGGATAATTTAGCTTGCGGCAACTGACTAAAATTAACACGCACTCGCCTTTTATACTTGCCGCGACGCTTCTCAACACAAATCTGATTGGTCACAAGTTCGTTCGTAGCAACCTTAAACATGGCGACTTACGGTGTTAATTTCTTGTAATCATAATTATTAACACAATCGTCAATTCATCATAACATTTGTACAACAATAATTATTTGTAGAATCTACCCATTAATTAAATCATAAGAAACACAGATGTGGCTGATTTATTGAAAGAAATAATTATAAATCACGTGATCTAAATGGTGACGTCATCAGGCGAGCTACGAGACTGACGACTGAGATAAATAAAAATGGTGGCAACGGAACTCGATGATTATGTGCATCTTAGTGACCGTGTGATATGTACAGGTAATCGAATTAATAAATGTTAATTACATCATGTAAAATACAAGTGGATCTGTTAACTGGAAACCATTACATATACAGGAAAATTAAGTGAGACCCACGTCACACCACCTCACGTCACACGTGTTTACATCTACTACGCACGCGCATTGGTCATGTAAATACCCACAGTGCTTTGCGGGAGTCAATTTACATATTCCCTCCGGGGCCCCGGTGTCACGGTCTCAGTTATCCGGCGTGCTCAGCTATCCGGATGACGTAGCCGGGCATTTCAGCACGCTGTAGTCACGGTCTCAGCTATCCGGCGTGCTCAGCTATCCGGATGACGTAGCCGGGCATTTCAGCACGCTGTAGTCACTGCTCGTGGAGGCCGCCATGACAGTTCCAGCAAGTGTATGTACGTACGTACATGTACGTATACACGTACACATACACGCACACGTACACGACTCAGCACGGCACTAAAATGGACTACTTTCGTACGCTGTGCGCAGACATAGCATGACGTAATTTTACCATATTTGGTCATCCGGATAGCTGAGCACGCCGGATAGCTGAGACCGTGACACCGGGGCCGGTTTTTCTTTTCAGCTACCATGTATACCACCACCCTGTTATATGTGTGTTTAACGAGCGCGGCGTGGGAGTTAGTACCTTTGATCTACTGGCCGTTCGAACTCCTTTTTTATTTTTATAGCTCCATGGTGTGAGCGCTGAGCAACAGTCAATATAACGTTAGCTCGGCTCATCATTGCTGTAAATTTCGAAGATGTCCAGCCGAGATAGCTTGACAACGTTAACACAGCAGATAGACACACAGATAGACTAGTATAACTATAAGTAACACGTTAGTTAGTATTATCATGGAGGATATTACTCCTTTTTTATTTTTATAGCTCCATGGTGTGAGCGCTGAGCAACAGTCAATATAACGTTAGCTCGGCTCATCATTGCTGTAAATTTCGAAGATGTCCAGCCGAGATAGCTTGACAACGTTAACACAGCAGATAGACACACAGATAGACTAGTATAAGTAACACGTTAGTTACTAGTTAGTATTATCATGGAGGATATTACTAGTATTAATATTAGTAATACTAGCATGACTAGGGGCCTACTGATCCGAAGTCTAAGTTCACCAGGTGAGAGGCACCAACGAATTTTATTAAGTAGTCTTTGTTCGTTTCTTGGAAAGAATGTCGTATCCGACTGCCACATTTTTAAGGGTTTTTTGGATAATTTTGTAGGGACCGCAAATGAACTACTGCGCATCGCTACTGCGCATGCCGCTGCCGAAAAAATGCGTGTACAAAAAATGGTACACTGCGGGCGGGTCGCATGGCGGCTAGTACTATACTACTAGGCCTACTAGTTATGTCGTATCTGGCCGCCACTATTTTTCATTAAATATAGGCCTAACCATGTAATCTTACCTACCTGGTAAGGTGGAGAACATAATTATGGATGATGATGGACATATACTTCAAATTATTCCAGGATATTTATTTCATGAAAAATCGGGCATTTTTGGTATATGATTATGATGACTTCCTCAGTCATGTCAGTCTGAACTTGTCAACTCCACAATTAGTGACCAACACAGTCATTGTACATGCTAGTGGCAACTATTAATAGGATCCTTCTATTTTCTGAAGGGGAGGATATTTTTAGAAGGGAAATCAAGTCCGAAAACCATCATAAAAGTGGATTTTAAAGATAGTTTTCGCTTTCTGTACCACCAAAAATCGATAGAATGATTTTTTAACTGGTTAGTGGTTGCAAAAAAAATCCAAAAAAGCCCTTAAAAAGTGGCGGCCGGATACGACATTCTTTCCCGCATGGCTTCCGTTCGGCTAGCGCAAAGCACTGTGGGATATAATCACGTTTGTGGACGCCATTTTGTTTTCCGATAATTTCTGAGGATACTGCCCGAAGAATGACGAAAATCGACCATTTTTTCGCCAAATTCTAAGGAAATTGAAGGGTAAGTAATTTTCAATGTAAAATTTTAAGCATACAGGGGCTTTTGATTTCAAATACTATTCTATAGAATTAGAAAGGCAGAAATGGAAAGATTGACATCAATACACATTCCGCGATCAAGTCCTGCATCAACCAAGTTCATATCCATATTTGGGTATCCAGCTGGACAACAAACTCAACTGGGGGAACAACATTTTTAAAGCAAATCGTACCCTGGGGTTTCTACGTAGAAACCTATGGTTCTGTCCCAAAGATGCCTATAAAATGTTAGTTCGTCCTATTTTAGAGTATGCTAATTGTGCCTGGGATCCCTACAACTTCAAGAAGGGAATGGTAAATAAATTGGAAGGTGTACAAAGAAGAGCTGCATGCTTCTGTACTGGGGACTACAAAAGGGAAAGCAGTGTCTCACAGATGTTGGTTGGTTGGTTGATGGAATGGGATACACTTGAAAATAGGGAGAAAAATAGACTTGCCATGCTGTATACAATTCAAAATGAGATGGTTGGGATTGACAAGGACAAATATATTAAAATTTCACCTGCTGCTGGTTTAAGAAGAAACCACAACTATCATATTGAGATTCCATTTATAAATAAGGATGTCTTCAAGTACTCCTTTTTTCCACGGACTGGTAAAGCATGGAATAACCTGGGTCAGCATGTAGTTTCATCCACATCATACGAGAGCTTCAAACAAAAGCTAAATACACTCTAGCATGCTTAGACTGCACCGTAAAGTTAGCGACATGCGGACTAGATTCGCCCTGCTGACTACAACTTCAGAAGGTTCAAAATAGGGTGGAGACGATGTTTTCTAACCGGGGAAATATTTCCATCAAATTCAGAGGGAGTAAGTTTAACGATTATAATTGGTAATAGTGTGTTTGTTGCTAGCCTAGTGTCAGGGTTTTGGCTGTTCTCTTTGTTTAACTTACTCTCACTCGACCGGTGATAATTTTAAACAAATTTAATAAAATCTTTTGATGTTTTTTTTACAAGATACATTTGAAATACACAAAATTCAAGGAACTACATTTCACAAAAGTATAGTTGAAGAATATTCATGCATTTGCAACCAATTTTTCCCCAATTTTTTTATGAACATCAGGGAAAGTTCAAGGGTATGTTTTAGGTTTTTTATTTCATAAAAATTATTATAATTTTTATTTATTTTTTTATTTTAAATAAAACAACATTTCTAATGAATTAATTGTTTAACTTAATATTTTGTATTATTTTTCAAAATTTTCTTTTGGAATCCTCAACCAAACAGGATGGGTGTTTCCCTTGAAGTGTGGGGGCAATAAATAGGATGTCATCAATCAGAAGAGGCAGTGTTCAAGAAAGCTGGCATTCATCTTAGTCTGAGTATTCGTACGTACCTGGACGTACATACTTGGGCGTTTTCATCTCTTTGTGGTCTGCTCTCCAGACAACTGTTGAGTTGAACCTCGGATCTTCAACTGTTGGCACTACCCCACCACTTTCTGACGATATTCTTAACTCCTTGAAGAATGGAACTTGCACTGAAGTGAATCTTCATCATGATATAACGAACATACTTAAAATTATTTCTCATTTTATAAAAAAACTTCTCCAATGGAATAAAACCTTTCACAGCTAGATTTAAGGTCAGATTGTTTCCTTTATTGCAATCAAATACGAGTACACATTTTACCAAGCAAGTACAATGTATAGGGGCCGGAGAGAAATTCATTCAATATCAGTCATCAGTGTAAAATATGTCATTAATAATATTTTGAATAAATAATAATTGTTTGAGTGGAATGGATAGTTGTAACACAAATTTATTGAAAATATAATTAGATAGCTATAATTTAAAAAAAAAATAAGTTGATAGCTTACCCAGTTTTTGCGATACAGCCACTCCATTTTGTTTACTGCTTTGTTTACATTGCGAAAATTGAGTAAACAAATTAAATGTTGCCATTGTTGAAAAACAGATGGAAAATACTTGTTTTACTTGGACTGTGTGCTTTATTTATATGTAAGGGACCCAAAACCACTATGATTCCCTTCACAATTTTGACCAATGGAGGGATTATTGTTGTTTAACCCTAACTCCCTAAGCATTGTTACTGAACAATAAAAATCCTTCAAAATCCTCCAACTTCCTTTGTTGTCTAGGGAGTTAGGGTTAATATTGTTTCCATGGCAACGGTTGTTTACATCATTAACAAATAAATTTAAATTTTATATAAACTGTTTTGGACAACATTCAGGTACACCTTCACAAAGTTTCAGGGCCATGGAAACTATAGTATTTACAATGGCAGTTTCCTTTTGTTTACAATGGTAAACAATACCAAAATGACACCTTGAACCGAAAGCTCCATAGGAAAATTGAACCACAATTTCCTGAAAACGAAAACAGTAAAAAGGGAATAACTTGATAACCATTAGTCCGATTTTAATGATTCAAAAAGAATTTCAATTAGAACTATATTCTCTATCATAATATATCAAAAGATTCAGCATAAAAAGGACATTTAAGAAATGGGTTGCGGTCCCTATATTTTGCAACCACTAACTATTTAAAAATGATTCTATAAATTTTTGGGGGTACAGAAAGCGAAAACTATCTTTAAAATCCACTTTTATGATGGTTTTTGGACTTTATTTCCCTTCTTTAAAAAATCCTCTCCTTCAGAAAATAGAAGGATCCTATTATAAGTAAGAGTAATTGCAGGGACACCATGTGAAATGCTCAATTGAGTAATAATTAGTTCTGAAATGAACTGGAGGTACAACTCGGTAAGCTCTGAACTGATCGAAACGTCGAGTTGTACCTCCAGATCTTTTCAGAACTAATTACTACTCAATTGAGCATTTCACATGGTGTCACCGCAATTAGTCTTACTTATCCTCCGCACCATGCAAAGCTACAAGTTTTACCGATCCTATTATAGTTGCCACTGCGCATGTACAATGACCATGTAGGTCACTAATGGGTGAGTGGACAAGATCAGACTGACATGACTGAGGAAGTTATCGTATACCAAAAATGAAGTAAATATCCTGGGAAAAAGTGGTGGTCGGATACGACATTCTACCCCACTTCTATAAGGAATGTATCCATTTTGAAGTTCGGTATTTCTTTCAAAAATTTTCGGATATTTTTGGAACCGGATACCCGAAATCAGGAAAGTTCGGATACCCGTTTTCATTCTTGTTGAAAACATGCCTCCTTTGGTGTACAAATACATGTAAACGTTAACAAAATTTACCTTTATACAATACAGAAGATACCATATTTAATTTGATCTTGGTGGCAAAATATTGTATTTACGGAAAGTTATTTCTGAAATAAAACCCTAAAAATTGCTACAAAAGTGTCTTTAATAACCCAATTTACAAAAGAAAGCCCAATTGATCACACGCGCGCACGCATGGCCGGTACATCACGCAGCTACGGCGGCCTTACACGCGACTGTGCCAGGGAGTGACTACCATCATCAGAAGACAATAATCACTGGTGCATGCATGATCAGAGCGCATGCGTATAGCAAGTTCACTTTAATGTTCATGTCACAAAACACGTGTTGAATAATGTCATTGGTCAAAGGCGATGTGGGCGGAACTAACCCGTTGTGGGAAAACGATTCATGTGCTTGCGCCTTGCCGCGCCCCTGCCTTCTAAATAAGGATATCCCGTACGCCATGTTGGCTTTGGATAAGGACATGATTTTGCGTATTAAAATAATATTTGATATTATGAAACTAACAAACGAATCTAAAATCAGAACTTGAATATTAATATGTTTCTATCACAATGAACTTTAGTTAAATGTCAATAAACCTGTCAATAAACCTTGTTTCTTGAAAGAATGAATTTTACCAATTTGGGCCCCTTTTTCTCAAAATGGGACCAAAATTTACTATTCCCTGTTGAACGTGGCATCGTGTTGATCGGTCAGTCAAGAAATGAGTCTAAAATTTAGGATGCGCACTCATCAAAAAATAACTTCACAAAACGTATCGGTGTAAGTTTTGTCTACTTTGTAATTAGTATTCAGCCAATTTGTCCCCTCCACCAATTTTTGACGATCCATAATTCACAGCTCATCATAAGCAACCACATTTCGTCCCTCATAAACGTCTTTTCAACTGATAGGAGATTAGGTGATGGTAAAAATATGCTTCCCAATTGAAAGGATCAAACCCGCAACCAATAATACCTTTCAAATCTGACTGATTATGGATCCTACTGTTGATTTCAAAGACAATGACTGACTTAACACCTCCCTTTTTATGTCTTTCTTTTGAAACAAATTGTCACCTTGTCGGCAAATGTAATATACAAGAGAGCTCGGTATCGGTGGATAAATAAATGTAAATGTTGGTGATGCTGAGGTCGGTGGCACATCAAAATAATTACACAACAAAACCATTTTCAACACTACTTTTTTATTAGGACAACAATTAATGTGGACGTCCCGATAATAAAATCCCCTCTATTAACGCATCATGGTGCACACTCCAGTGCAGACATAAAGCAGCAATTATTGTCCCACTAATCCAAATACTGTGAACAATAGGCAAACATTCCATCCTGAGCAGCTAGTTTGATATTTGTTTGTAGCATGCAGCAGCCAGGCTATATGAGTCTTAATGATTGGATACAATGTATCAGTTGGACAAAAGTGTATGGAAAATGTCCTAAAATACTACAAAGGCGTTATCTTGAATAAAATTGCTCCTAAAAGTGTAAACATTACATTGTTCAATAGTCAAAGATTTCTGTTCACACCGCTGAAATGGTAAGTCCCAATTTTAAAAAGTCGTTTACGGGTACTCGGAACCGAAAAACGGAACCGGGTAATGACAGTTTCGGTCGGGTACCCGAATACCCGGCACAGCCCTAAGAGGGACTCTAAGCAATAATACTCATTCTTGACCTTTCCACATTTATTTAGAGGTTATGTCAAATAAAATACATGAACATTATTTAAGTAAATACTGAATCCACAGTGAAATATTGTAAAAAGTCAACCAAGATGCTTTGTCTCAAATTCAGAAAAGCGAGCTCATCTGGTCGGTGCTTGTTTTGGTCCAGTGCATCAGAAGTAAGGCAAAAAACTCTGCTGTCTGCTTTCTGAGCCCAATTTCATAGAGCTGCTAAGCAGCTGATTTTTTGCTTACTGTACGTTTTTCATATCATACCGTTGCTAAACATTAACAATGAGAAAGGCACACTAACTTGCAGGCTGTTATTGCTAGCAAATGAGTGACGCAACAAACCAAATCCATGGTGAATAAATGACATTTTACATCACTTTAAAGTGAGGTTAGAGACTAAATCTTTTTGTAATTTTTTCACACTTTAATAAGGACTCTAGTTATTGGAAAATCACAAAACTAAATTTGACCTTAGAGCCCCTCTTTAAGCAAATTTGTCTGCTATAATTAGCACGAAAGTTTGCTTACTGGTAAGCAGCGCTATGAAATTGGGTCCAGGTCTCTGTGTGCGTCGCCTCAGACCCGCACATCGGCATTTATATATTTTTGTTTGCTATGTCCAATTGTAGCCAAAATTGCTGGATCGATTTAAAGATGGACTTCAACGAAAGCTCGTACACTAAATCGTCTCCTGAGTCTTGTTTATGTTGTGTTTAGTTATTATTTCATTATCAGTACGATGGTTTTATTCCCCGTTATTTTGTTTAATTTTGATTGTAAAAAATAGCCCCCCTTCTTAGATTTCTGAGCGAGTGGTTTTTTCTCGCCGTTGGCTGCGCGCTTTCATGGTTCCCAGCAAAGGCCCATAGAAATACAATACGAAATGAACGGTGAAATACCAGCGGCCACGTAAACCAGCGTAAGTGTGACGTACTATCTGGGGCATAAATAAAGGAAGCCGTTTTTGTCTTTGTGTTTGGCAATGGGGATTTTACTTGCTCGAAGCTGATACATGATTTTTCCCGTTTTGACGATTTTGTAAGACGGCATAATGCCTAGCACATGTGCTGTTGGTGGATGTACAAGAAGTGCCACCAAGAATCCAGAGGTTAGTTTTCCGATTTCCGCGGAATCCGGCGGCTTCAAGGAGTGGGTGAAGTTCGTGAACAATACACGAAAGGATTTCACGTTGACAAAATGGTCGTTGATTTGTTCAGCCCATTTTACGGGCGACTGTAGAGATTCTTCCAGTCAAGTGAAAGAAAGTTTTGGTTTGGATACCAAATATCGTTTGAAGCAAGGCTCTGTTCCAACTTTGAAAGCGTCAAATATCGAGAGAAGGCAAGTGAGTACGACTGGGAGTTCGTTTCGTACACGTCGCTTTTTAATGCACTTTGCTGGGAAACACTCATGACATGTGGGCATAAGCAGCGAATGCCAGTCCTTGATTGTACGTCACAACTACGATATGAATTATTCATGAGTTCGGGCTTTTTGCGAAACACGACTTTTCTAGATAGTGAAATGCTGATCAAAATGAATTTTTTTTTACATTAAGAAATTACTTTATTTGAATTTTAATCATACAGAAGTAATCATTACACACTTCTTGTAAGCCTAACAGCATCAAAACACTGTAATATATTCCGTTGAAGTCCATCTTTAAACTCTGCCACGCTGTGTTGTAAATGACTTTTTCACATAGGGGTTTTTGTGAGGCCTCTCTAGTCACCATACTTTGTGTCACCATACTTTGTGTACAGGAAATTTTGTCTCACGTATTTCAGTGAATGGCCAAACAAAATGTATCACCGCACCGATTTTGAAGCTGTCATATGATCAGAAATTGGAGACTTTAATTATCCCAGAGCCATACAAAAAGAAAAACATAAATTTACTTTTTACTTAGTTAATATCATGTCCACATATTTCTTTTTTTAATAGATTCAGTTCCTTTGGAAATATATGATCCAGAAGCACAGGAAGCTTTCCTAAAAGCCCTGGCAGAGGGCAGCAAACCAGTACGAAGGACAAGACTGATGATTGTTGGTCAGGAACGAGTTGGAAAAACAAGCCTCATGAGAAATCTTACACTTCAAAGGTAGGATTATGTGTGTTGCACACACACACACACACACACGTGTGTAAATGCCTGCAATTGGGGACTTCCTTTGTCCAATTTCTTTGTCCTGGATAGCGGGGACATGATTGTTCTCCATTGTGATAGCAACCGGGGACTATTGTCCCTTTTCTTATATGTCCCTGGTTTGAATGCGCTCACACACGCGCACGCACACACCCTCACGCACATTGATTTGTGGGGTATTCCTTTGTTCGTTCTATTATCCCTTTTCTATATAATTCTCCTGTGGGGTACAAGATTTTCTATAGTTACCTTGTGGGGTCCAATTGTTCTATTGTGTTTTGGACCCCACAACGAATGGTGTGTACGTTCACACACACACGGCCTGTGCGAATAATTCGATTATTCGAATATTCGCGAATAGTTGTTGCTAATCGTACTCGTATTCGCGGTTTTTTAATTATTCGATTAATTGCACAGGCGCGAATACCTGCAACTATTCGCGAATAATGATCAATTACCTTTGAACCATTCATAACTTGCGGCCGTGAAGTGTTTGCTTACTATTCACGACTACTATTCGCAAGTAATCCTATTAAGCTGGCAATTACACCGTTTTGCATAGTCATGGTGGTAAGATTTGTACTTGTAGTGTTTGCAAATAGTAATGCCTTTGAGGAAGCCGACATGGCAGGTTGGATGGTTGTGACTGCAGCGACTGTATACCTGCAATAATGTATTGCCTTTATACACGGCATAAAAAATGCGGTTGTGAACTGTTCGTTAACTATTCGCGAATACTATTCGCGAGTAATGCTGCCAATTGCGCTGTTCTGTCCAGGCACTGCTGGTAGTTGTACGCATTGTAGTATTCGCGAATAGTACTCACAAGTAATGCCTTTGAGGAAGCCGAGTAGGCTGGATGGCTGTGACTGCAGTGACTGTTACCTGCAATAATGTATTGCATTTGGACTGCATAATAATTGCGGTCGCGAACTGTCTGCTAACTATTCGTGACTACTATTCGCGACTACTATTCGCGAGTAACACTGCCAATTACACCGTTTTGTCTAGGCAGTGGTACGCATTGTAGTATTCGCGAATAGTACACGCATAGCCGTTATCATTCAGCAGGTAACAGTCGCTGCAGTCACAGTCAGCCAGCCTGCCATAGCTTCCATAGGCTGGCTGGCTGTGACTGCAGCGACTGTTACCTGCTGAATGATGCACTCATTTGTCCTAAGTAACTGTCTTGTCATTGTTCTGTTCATAGCCTTGCTGATGTCTAAAGCGCTTAAGAATAAATGTAATACAGTGTAATACATTTGAATGAAGAATAAATCACTTCATCACTGCCAGCAACTGGACAATAGGCATTCTGGAGCAGTGGCGTAACTAGGGAACAATTTTCGGGGGACTAGGGTTTGCACCACTTTTTCTAGGGGGAATATCAATACTTGAATCCTGCAGTCTCAAACAGTGACCTATTTTTCTAAATTCTGCACCCGCGAAGGTGCTGCAGAGTGCTGAATGAACATACTTCATATTTTTGTAGCATAAACTTGTGCTAATAGTAATTAAATTTGAACACTACAAAATCATGTAACGTTTTTGTTTTTGAAGAAAAGCTGGGGATGACGAATTGTTGTTTAACTGCGGTTAATTTACACTAACTTGAATGTTTCATGTTGTTTATTTATTACACATCGATTTGTTTGAAAATGTCAATTTATTTTCATAAATATTAACTACAAAAAGCATGGTTCTATTGGTCACTGCCTTTCGCATTGCGGGTGTAAATTGCCTTTGCACTTGCAGGTAATGTAAGGAGGTCTCCTGAAGAGTAATGATAAATCCCACCGATCCACTTATTGCATGACGTTATTGTTTGCCACGCCCCATTTGGTTCCCAAGAAAAGTTTGTCCAATAATGATAACGTAATTTGCGGTGAGCATAAGTCAATCACAAAACGCATAGGCCGTCGTACAAAATCAGTTCAGTGTACACGCACCACGTGTGTGCCTGAACCAAAGGTTTTCAAGCATAGTGCGGGGCACACTGCGGAAGCTTTGGACGTAAACAACGAATACGTCTAAAATGTGGCTCCTGCATGAGCATAAACACGTACTGCTTGCATGGTTATTTTTTATTTTGTGTAGAGGACTAGGCTAATCGATTTGAAATAACAGGGGGGACCGTTAACTTATTGGTATTTCTCTTAACGGCGACCTAAATATAAACAAGATCTCTTCATTGTGTTCATTTTATGGGGTTTAGGTGGACTTCCCTCTGTTGATATGGGATGAACGTAACTGTGCGTGACTTAGCATGTGCTCAATGTGCACTGTTAATGCTAATTGTGCTGGAAGTTTCCCACGCTACCAGAGTAATAACTCGACGGCGATTGGATTTTCACATAAGAAAATGTATTATTTCGAGTACAATTTTGCAAGAAATAAAGAAAAAACAATAACAGGCATTAAAGAGCTTAATGTATGTGTTTGTTTATTGTCTGAATGTTACAAATAGGCCAGAAATTACTATCAAAGCAATTGTTTTTAATGTTTTAGTACTTTTATAAACCGCGGGAAAAAATTGGCCAACTATTCGCGAATAGTCAATTATTCGCGAAAAGTTGCCGTGCGATTAATCGAATAGTAAATTTTACTATTCGCCCAGGCCTAACACACACACAGTCGTGAACTTCAAGACATCTGAGGACCACCTATTGTTCCTCTATTGTTTGGACTATAACTTTTTGAAGCAATCTCCATTGGTTTCGTACATGCCGTTTTCCGAGGACAACGAAGAACAAAGAACCGCCGTCCGAGGACCTACATGTATTATTCCCTTTGTTATATGTCCTCGGACAGTTTGCAGTGTAAGCCCACACAAACACACACATCTTAGTGCACCGTTCACTCTGTGGACATTCCTTTGTTCTCCTGTACTTAAGGATAGGAATTCTTAAAATCGTTCCCATTTCACACAGAAGAGTGTTTTGAGAGCGGTTTTCGTTCTATTTTTCCCTTTTAATAATATCCTTCGATTTAAGTCAAAGAACCTGCCTAGACAAATCACTAATTTCAGAGATATTCTACTTTTAAAAAGTCAAAAATCCTTCTGTGGACGTGTGTAAGTCCACAGAAGGTTTTTTTATCCGGCGTTCTGTGGACATCTTTTGTTCTCAGGTCCACAGAGTGAATGCTGCGCCTGTCCACACACACACACACACACACACACCCTCACGCACATTGATTTGTGGGGTATTCCTTTGTTCGTTCTATTATCCCTTTTCCTTATAATTCTCCTGTGGGGTACAAGATTTTCTATAGTTACCTTGTGGGGTCCAATTGTTCTATTGTGTTTTGGACCCCACAACGAATGGTGTGTACGCCTGCAATCGGGGACATCCTTTGTCAAATTTCTTTGTCCTGGCAACCGGGGACACAATGGTTCTCCATTGTGAGAGCAACCGGGGACCATTGTCCCTTTTGTTATATGTCCCCGGTTTGAATGCGCTCACACACGCGCACACACACACACACACACACACACATTCCCGCACGGGGCGTTGTGGGGACAAAATACAAAGGATTTTGGGGATTAAAAACGTTGTGGGGACACACAAAATGTCCCCACAGCTAAGTAATTCCGGATCCCTCTTTTGTTCTCTGTCCCCATAACGCGGCCAGTGCTCGAACACACACACACACCCAAACCCAAACAAGTACTTTTTTTTTTTTTTCAATTATGATTTCAGATTTGAAGAGAGGAAGACTTCTCAATATAAACCAAGTTTCCTTATGAAAAAAAAAAGGGGAAAGTGCTACTAGTACTGCTTGAAAATTTTTCAATTTTTAATACTTGCCGCGCAGCTCTTGTTGAAATCGAGCGAAAAAGCTCATGGCACTGAACCGAAAGTACCTGATAATAATATTTGTTGTGAGTAAAATTGCTGATGTGCGGGTCTGAGGCAACATGCGCAGAGACAATAAGAGCTCTACACAAATAAATGTAACAAATATTGTTAAAAAGGCTGCCAAAAAGGGCGATGTCATGACTCCTCCCCTTCTATCTGGATCTGCCCTTGGAAAACGTTTGCCAGTGCAGTTTATGTTTTAATTAAATCAATTTTCTGAATTTGTAGTTTCAATAGAAAGGAACCATCAACAGAAGGCATCAACACCTCATTAGTATGCAACTTAGACATCACATATGCTAAGTGCTGGCGTCTTCCTAGAGAGGGAGGTAAGAAAACCACGCAAGTTGATGAAACCCCGGAGTACCACTAAGTACAAGTTTGTGCAACAAATGCGTGCACATTTGTCATGAATGTTGGACATTAGACATACGCACTCAGTTGTGGCGAAACCTTATAAGCATTATTACAGCTATGGTACACTACAGTATAATACATATGGTTTATGAAAAGCTTGTGAATATTCACAAGTTGATTGTACATTTGTAAAAAGTTTATTATAAAACCACAATGGTGAAAAAATGTGTTGCAATTTGTATTGCAAAATCTGTGACAGCATATACTTTAAATGTGAATCGCAGAACATACATATAGCATTGCATTATGTGATACGATACCAGTGAACTGGCATTGAGTCACCAAAATTAAAAAATTGGTTTGGTGTGAACTTGACTGTATATACACGTGTACTCCCTGTTACTTTCTACATATATTCAGATGATCCAGCCAGCTTCAAGCATGAATACGAGGAAAGTATGGCCAGCGAAATGGACCTTAACATACAGAAAAACGTCTCTGAAATGTTTAATACAGCACAGGTAAGAATTCATCCAGTTGTTATAAATGCATCTTGAATTGCATCTTTGTATGAAGCCTTTTTGTTAAATTGATTTATTTACTTATTTATTTAATCACTATCTAAGAAGACACTCCCTAATAAAGACAACTTATAAGTAAAAACTTAGCCACATGAAACAGATACTGTGTATATCATTAGGAAATGACGCATTTATATGTTAGTGAAATTCTTGCGTCGGGAGATAAACAATTGATTCGGTGTAGGGCAAAATTAAAAAAAAATAATAATTTAAATCATTTGTTTATCTCCCGACGCAAGAATTTCACCAACATATAAATATCGCGGAACCCGGTGCTATATGGGATTTTAGCCGGCCAATTGTCATTGGGCAAGCTCGGTGGTCGAGAGGTTGAGACGTCTGCATTAGTAAACAGGAGGTCGTGGGTTCGAATCCTGCCCGAGTCGCCTGTGTAGTTTTTTCACAGACTCTCGGAAAGCACCGAGTATGCAGTGCTATGCACACGTCGGTGTAGGGCAAAATTAATCAAATGACACATTTTCAAATATATTTATCAAATTTATGATATTTAACTGTGTTTCCCAACCCTCCCACAAATGTTGTGATAATGTGTATTTTTATTTTGAAGACAATGGGTGATTTATTATCAAGTCTAGAGCAGGCACCACCACCAGCTGTAGAAGGTGAGATTGTGTTATACATGCATGCAACTTTTCAGCTGATCAGCTGATTTGCTCTTTTTTCATCAATAATAGTGCTATAGAAAACACTGTACAAAGTTATGTGTGCTTAGCCATTTCCTCTTTTTTTGCAATTACAAAGTTGCATGTCTGGTTATAGAAGATGGTTTATTTGGTCCCCTTATTACCTGGTTCCTGGTGCCTTAACCCTAACTCCCTAAGCATTGTTACTGAACAATAAAAATCCTTCAAAATCCTCCAACTGCTTTTGTTGTCTAGGGAGTTAGGGTTAATGATAAAAGTTGCGCAGCAGTAGTTAACATACATTTTTGGTAATATATGTGTTGTGTGAACATTTAAATTAGTAATTGGCGAGTAGTGTGATTACTCAAGTACTCGTGAGTAGTAATTGCAAATCGTTCCCTTATTTATTTTACTACTCGGTTAATCGTTCCGCTGTGATTACCTCAAACTACTCGCGAGTAGTAACACATTGATGAGTAACGACTGATTCTTTTTTCGTTTATTTATTAAGCATAAACAATCAGAAATGGTAAAACATAATAAAATGTATGTTTGAAATAGTATACTTTGTATGTGAATAACCAATGCCCTAGGCTATGACTAGCATACACTTTAAAGAGTTAACAGAGCTTAAATAATGTTAAATTGCGATTATTCAAGTACTCGCGAGTAATTGTTATGCAATTACTCGAGTAGTGAATTTCACTAATCGCCCAGCACTAATTTAAACTAAGACCTTTGTTTGAAGCATTTTTTCAATTTGTACCATTCCTTTCATTAACTACTATCATTATTCCCACTTCAGAGAATTGGTTTCTACCTGAAACAGACTGAGAAACCCTACTAACTGTTAGACCCGAACATTAAACAGTTGATTTTACATGTTCGATGGATGATTGTTATATTTTCTATTTATATGTATTTGGTTATCAAGGTTAGAATTGGGTTGGGCCAGGAGATATTATGAAATACCAAACGATCCTTCTCTCTACGTTGGTCTGATCTTTCTTCCTAATGTTACAATACACTTTCAATACTTTATTGTACGTGTATAACAATGCAAATCAAACCATATCTGGTGTCCACTGAACTTATGGTCTTACGGTTGCACAGGTTTTTATGTCAGACAATTAGTTGATTTTATTCTATTTCATATCAAAACTGCGATCTACGAAGTTCAAGACAGTATTTTGTTTGTTACAAGTGTTCTTTGCACATGACAAAATATTAAATTGAACAAAAATATTGTTTATTTAATACATACATGTACATGTAGTTTCACAGAAAACGGACTTACAACCTGGTACCAACATTCCATCACATGAACCAGCAATTGCTCCTGGAATCACTGCAGCAAGAAAGAGACAAATGTCTGGCAGTATTCCAAAGGAAGAAATGCTTCTCAGCATCTGGGACTTTGCTGGTCAAGACTTATATTATACAACACACCAGGTCAGTTATGTCAATCCAGTTTGTATAGTTTGCCATTGGGTTTTTCTTTGTGGCAGGTAGCTGCTAGAAGTGGATGGGATTGCTTCGCAAGAAATGGCATGCATGGTCACACATAGGGATGTGATCCTTTATTTTAGCACTGTTATGTGTCCGTCCCTACAACTTTTTTGAACCCCTACTGTTCTGTTTTTAGCAATTCTTTAGCAATTTTTTTTTTTTTTTTTAAATCTCAGAGCCACTGAACATAATTAGTATATTATCATGACAGAGTAAAGAGTACATGTTGTACCAAAGGGGGCCATGCCCCCCTCCTATATGTTTTCCAAAGCCACCCTCCAAAACAATTCATCAGGAGCAACAATACTCAATACTAGGTCCTGAAAACGCCTATATTGCATCAGAGAGCACCTAAAATACAAATAAATCCAAAATGTTTTGTTCTAGATCTGCACTTGATGTCCACACATGTACATATCATGAATGTATGCAGTAATGAAGGGATGCCAAGGTTCAGAAGATTTTTGTGGTCGACAGATCCAGAAATTGTCAAAAATGTTTCAAGCATGTGCTTTCCCACAGCTTATATGTGAAACACAGTGTTAGATTCAGGGCTCAATGCTTGAGAGCATGACAACTGCATGTGATACATGCATGAGGTGTGAGGCTCAGTATCTATGCTAATTGTTCTTGTACTCTGAGAACAATGAGTTTGTACGTGGTGATGTCATTTCTTAAATTGGTGCAAACGTGTGTACATGTACATCTATACATTTTTTGCACACATAGTTTAGACAACATCTATATTATATGCCAATGAGCAACCTTACCGGAAAGGACCACTCAGAATTATCAATGTTTATAAATTTCGATTTTTTTTTTTTTCCCAATTTTTTTTTACCCACCCCAATTTTTTATTTAAAAAATATTGACTGGCTATTCAATATATTCTACATAGTGAAGGACAAAGTGATTATTTTGTTTTTATTTTTTGTTTTTTTAAAGCAAAAATAAAAAAATTAAAAATAATTAAAACAAAAAATTAAAAATGAAGTCCAACCCAAAGTGCCGTTTACAGAGGAGTTTGTTGACTGCTATCTATGCTAGTCGGAAATTTCTTGTCTTGGCAAGTATGATACTGCATACATGTCTGCACCAAAAAAAATTAGGACAATATGCAACAATATTATGGCAGTATTTCAAAAATTTCCTGTTTTAGCAGCTATAATTTGTTTGTTTTATTGTTCTCTTCTGCAGACATTCCTATCTTCCAGAGCTGTCTATGTGGTTGTGTTCAATCTCTGTCATGACATGGACAAACCTGTGCCAGTTGAAGTCAATCCTGGAACTGGAGCTGTAAGACAAATTACTTTACTTCAGTCTCCAAACTAATTAGTTGTCCCAGACACCAGTTGTTAGGCTGGTTCATACTCTACAGGAATGCAAATCAAATTTTGATGCTGGAGAAATTGAAAAGTTGAAACGTGTTCAGCTTTGGTGATTCATTCCTACAAAACTCAGGTTTTGAAGTCAAATTTTGATTTGCGTTTGCATGAAGTGTGAACTGGCCTTTACATGGGGGCAATGCCATACTTTGATTCCCTTCTGAAAATATTCAAACTTACCATACTTATACTGAAAATAAGTGTGCATAGTTTTAACCTTGATTTTCCTTTGAAAATGTTTATATGTTTTTTTTAATGGAAACCAAAAGTAGATTTTGTTGTAAATGGCAGAAACACGACCAAACTTTCACACTCAGTTTTCTTGAAACACAATTTTGCACATTAATTGCTTACGACCTTTTGCTGGTCAAACTTTCGTTACATCCTTCTTCCAGGCACACGACGATATCGAAGATGTATCAGTCATTTATTTTGGTATTTTACAAATAATTTCCGGCAATTCTTTTCTCATTGGAAGTGTGTTAATTTTCTTTTTTAGGTGTTAAGGTTTTGCTTGAATTGTTTATCATTTGATTTTTGTTTTTATAAAGGGGAAGATTTCATGTGAAATGACTCCAATTCAGTGTATAGACTTCTGGATGCGGTCCATTTACACATACACCAAAGAAAACCCTTGCAAGGACAGATTAGAACAAAAGTCGCCGCCCATCTTCATTGTGGGGACTCACAGAAATGATGTTGGTGGAAAGGACTTGCCAGACAGAGAACGGAAAAACTTGGTAAGGGTCTCTTTTTCACACATTCTCATTGAAACAATTCCTCAGGTAAATAGGAGGGAAAGATTTGCCCAGTAAAAGGATGTAAGCACGTGCTTACCCTAATCTGTCTTACGTCCTTCCTGGCACACAATGACATGAACAATGACAAGTAAGACTAATTGCGGTGACACCATGTGGAATCTCAATTGAGTAGTAATTAGTTCTGAAAAGAACTGGGGGTACAACTCGACGTTTCGATCAGTATGCTCTGATCGTCCTCAGAACAATGACATAAATAAATAAAAGTTTGTCATGGGGAGAGCCCATCCCATGCACAGCCCACAGTCAGTGGTGCTTCCATTTGGGTTATGAGTTCCCATAGGATACAGTGACCATCGTATACATTCCTGTTATGGCACCATACTTTGTGTATTTCACTGGTTGTCCAAAAAAAAGATTACCACTGCACCAATTTTGAAGCTGACGTTTTTTATGGCCTTAGGCCAGGCAGTGACCTCATTAGGCCTGGGCGAATAGTAAAAATTTACTATTCGATTAATCGCGCGCAACCTTTCGTGAATAATCGACTATTCGCGAATAGTTGGCAATTTTTTCCCGCGGTTTATAAAAGTACTAAAACATTAAAAACAATTGCTTTGATAGTAATTTCTGGCCTATTTGTAACATTCAGACAATAAACAAACACATACATTAAGCTCTTTCATGCCTGTTGTTGTTTTTTCTTTATTTCTTGCAAAATTGTACTCGAAATAATACATTTTCGTAAGTGAAAATCCAATCGCCGTCGAGTTTAATAGTACTCTGGCAGCGTGGGAAACGTCCAGCACAAATTAGCATTAACAGTGCACATTGAGCACATGCTAAGTCCACCTAAACCCCATAAAATGAACGCATTGAATAGATCTTGTTTATATTTAAGTCGCCGTTAAGAAATACCAATAAGTTGACGGTCACCCCTGTTATTTCAAATCGATTAGCCTAGTCCTATACACAAAATAAATAACCATGCAAGCAGTACGTGTTTATGCTCATGCAGGGGCCACTTTTTAGACATGTTCGTTGTTTACGTCCAAAGCTAGCTTCCGCAGTGTGCCCCGCACTATGCTTAAAAACCTTTGGTTCAGGCACGCACGTGGTGAGTGTACCCTGAACTGATTTTGTACGACGGCCTATGCGTTTTGTGATTGACTTGTGCTCACCGCAAATTACGTTATCATTATTGGACAAACTTTTCTTGGGAACCAAATGGGGCGTGGCAAACAATTACGTCATGCAATAAGTGGATCGGTGGGATTGATCATTACTCATCAGTAGACCTACGTTGCAAAGGCAATTACACCAGCAATGCGAAAGACAGTGACCAAAGACCATGCTTTTCGTAGTTAATATTTATGAAAATAAATTGACATTTTCAAACAAATCGATGTGTAATGAATAAACAACATGAAACATTAATCGCAGTTGTTTAATCATTAATTCATCATCTCCAGCTTTTCTTTAAAAAACAAAAACGTTACATGATTTTGTAGTGTTCAAATTTAATTAGTAATTACCTTCAGTTTATGCTACTTTTAAGTTTATGCTACTTTTACAGTTGATGCAGTCACAGCCATCCAGGCTGCCCTGTCGGCTCCCTCAAAGGCACTACTCGTGAGTCCTATTCGCAAATACTACAATGCGTACAACTACCAGCAGTGCCTGGACAGAACAGTACAATTGGCAGCATTGCTCGCGAATAGTATTCGCGAATAGTTCACGAACAGTTCACGACCGCAATTTTTATGTTGTGTAAAGGCAATGCATTATTGCAGGTAACAGTCGCTTGCAGTCACAGCCAGCCAGCCTGACTTGTCGGCTTCCTCAAAGGCATTACTAGTTACAAACACTACAATGCTTACTCCCATGACTAGACAAAACTGTAATTGCCAGCTTAATAGGATTACTCACAAAGAGTGGTTGCGAATAGTTAGCAAACACTTCACGACCACAAGTTATGGATGGTTTGGAAGGCAATTGGTCATTATTCGCGAATAGTTGCCAGGTATTCGCGCCTGCGCGATTAATCGAATAATTCAAATACCACGAGTACGATTAGCAACAACTATTCGCGAATATTCGAATAATCGAATTATTCGCACAGGCCTAGACCTCATTAGCAGGCATTATACTAGAATTTGAAATTGATTGGTTATAGTGTATACAAAAATGATGACCATCCATTGAAATGTTCAGATTCTGCATCTTTGGATAATTTATTTATGTATTGAATTTGTGTAAATGCAGATAAATGCCATATTTACAAGGATCAGGCAGGAAATTGCCAACAAGCCGTACGTCAGATACACTGTTAACAACTATTATGCAATAGAGAACTCGCTGGAATGCAACAACACGAAGGTATGATAAAAATGCTTTGATTTGTCTTAAAGGGACAGTATCGTCACGATCAACAGGGCATGGAATCGAAGTGTTAGTTTTAGATCAACTCAGTGACTGAAGATAATACCCCATATGATGAGGTCATATTACCGTTGCTGCTGCATAAATGAGCCAATAATTTTCTCTCACTGTGTTCAACTAAAACTAGGACACCGATTCCATGCCTTGTTGAAAAGTCTGCTCTGATCATGACGATACTAGCCCTCTCTTTAAAGGATAGAAAATATATGTTGTCAAATAGTTTGCTGTGCCATCAATTTAAAAAAATGTAATAAAAAAACCGAAAGGAGAATTAACATGCAGCTGTTTGTTGTAACATAATTATGTAGTTGTAGTTAGTGAAGATCTTTTACAAAGAGTTTTTTAAACCGCTTACACCCACTTCTCTTACACTGAACAGTAAATCACAATTAAGTGATCTTTTTATCCCAACACAGATCAAGAAACTAAGAGATCATATACAAAATATTGCAAGTAAAGAGCCTTATATGGGAGAACAGATTCCACTGCGCTGGCTGCAGTTTGACAAAAACAAACTGAAAGAGGTTTCTAAGAGTACTAAACATGATGGGACTCCTGTTTTGACGCTGAGCCAGGTAAAATAGATTCAAATCGCTTTTAATTTTGTTATGACAACATTTTGTTTGTTTTAGAAAGCAATCTTTTCTCACTGAACTGTCAACTTCTATGATAGATAACATCAGTTGTATGTCAATGTAATCATATTCTGTGGACTCAACAGATTTACCAAACAGTTTCTGTTCTTGGTCTTCTCCTGCATTAGCCTTTTGTGTGTAAATTTTAATAGTCAGTTTGTTGTTGATTCATATATAGTGGATTATTGTATGATTGTTGTATTTTATGTTGTGTATTTTTTGTATTGTCGTTGTTAACCTGTAATCTGAATTGCCAGTGGAAGTTGAATTTCTATGTTTTAAATGTGGGCAATATAAAGCAATCTAATCTAATACCCACACTGACTGAAGTAGAAACTACAATATAAAGCAATCTAATCTAATACCCACACTGATTGAAGTAGAAACTACAATAGTTAATTTGATGTTCATTTTCAAATTTGTCTCAATACGCCTTTTTAATTGTCATTTCAAATGTGATATTAGGTAAGGGATGGCTTTGGAGTAACAGATGATACACAACTCTTGACGATGTTGAAATTCTACCACGATCTCGGTCACATAATATACTTTGGAGGAGATGATGACAAGAAAAGCCAAGTACTAAGAGATGTTGTCATTCTGGATCCACAATGGCTGATAGATGCCTTCAAGAAGGTCATCACAGTTATACCCCCTAAAGAACAGGTAAGCCTAAGGCCAAAACAAAAAAAAGTCTCTGTTTTTTGGTCCTCGCGTGCATCACCCGAGACCTGCATGTCGGCATTTTTAGTTTTCTTTTTGCTTTTTCCTTTTTTGCAATTGTAGCCAAAATTGCTGTATGGGAAATTTGGTCTGGTTCCAATAATTGTGTATTCAAAAAAATGATTTTGAAGCCGACCTAGAACCAGAAACTGGAGACTTCTTTTTTTATGAAAAGATCTCTAGAACCAATTTAGAAATGATTCATTGATCAAACTGTGATGTCTTTCTGAGTATTTTGTTTATTTATTGTGCTGCACTCATCAGGAGTCAATCTCATAGAGCTGCAAGGCAGAGAATTTTGCTTAGCAAATATTTACGCTAAGCATTTTAAAACAGACTACCAGCCAAAGTACATTAATGTTACATGCAATTTTGGCTGGTAACCAATAAAATTTGCTAAGCAAATATTTCTGGTAGGTATTTTTCTCTGCTTAGCAGATCCATGAAATTGGCCCCAGTACTCGAACACTTGTCTGTCCTATTTAAGATAGGTGCAAAGATAAAGTTCTGAATCTATGCATTTAATTAGAATGGTAACAAATACATTGCTAGATTTCAGTGTTACTGTAGCTTGCTTTGTCATACATGTAAGGCGTTACTGCAGTAGCACATTGCTGGTTTCTGGTGCACTAATTGCACAAAATACCAGCACCTAACTACTAAACCAACAGTTGGAAATCTAGTAAGAAATCTGTCTATACCTTTTGAGAGGCTTATGTACAGTACATGTATATGTACCAGCAATTTGTCTTAATTGTATTGTACATTATAACATTAATTAAATGAACACGGTGACTGAAAATTACTGGCTCATTTATGCAGCAGCAACGGTAATATATGATCATATCATCTGGTGTATTAATTTCAGTCACTGAGTAATCTAAAACGAGCACCCTGATTCCATGATTGCCCTATCGATCTTGACGATATTGTCCCTTTAAATACAAACATGCATCGAGAGAGTTACAGTACAATAGAATGCTAATATGTCGTTTATACAGAAATTTAACACAATTAACCAAGGAAACTTATCTAATAAATAAAAACATACACCAAGGGAGTTCCATTAAAAACATAATTTTTAATATGTGGTTTATGTTTTACATACCGGGTAGTATAAAATAATACAACTTTTAATTTTAACCTAAGGAAATTTAGAAATTGCTAATAAGGCTTAGAAATCTGTTAGAATGTGCGTAAAATATACAGTGGGCTACAGAGATACATGTACATTCTAAGGACGATCAGAGTATACTAGGGCTGTGCCGGGTATCCGGGTATCCGGATACCCGACCGAAACTGTCATTAACCGGTTCCATTTTTCGGTTCCAATTACCCGTAAACGACTTTTTAAAATTCGGACTTTTTAAAATTCGGACTCTTGAACAATGTTACGTTTACACTTTTACAGACAATTATCTTTAAATTCAACATAGATCTGTATGCAGCCGTGTTAGTCAGGTAGAATAAGATATATATATAAATGGTAGCACTTTTAAGACTAACTAAACTTAAAAATAGGCATAAGCTTCGTAGCTACAGCTACTTCATCAGATGCAAAGAGATTACACTCCAGTAAAGCCTTTGTGCAAAGGGCCTGGCAGCGGCTGCTTCAAACAACTTATCAAACCAGCAGCCCAGGAGGGAATGTTTGCCTAATTGTTTTAATAAAAACGACACAGTAAAGAAAAGATCGATTTAAGTATGGTATCCTCTGTATTATAAAACTCAATTTGTTAACATTTACAGTACATGTATTTGTACACCACCGGAGTTGAAAACATCAACAAAAATGAAAACGGGTATCCGGGTATCCGAAGTTTCCTGGTTTCGGGTATCCGGTTCCAAAAATATCCGAAAACGCACACCCCTAGAGTATACTGATCGAAACGTTGAATTGTAACCTCCAGTCCTTTTCAGAACTAATTACTACTCAATAGAGAATTTCACATGGTGTCACCGCAATTAGTCTTACTTATCCTCTTCACCATGCAAAGCTACAAGTTTTACAGAGATACAGTTAATTGACCCATTCATCCTACTGTTATTTACAATGTGCATCAGGTGTAATTAGAATGATAACAAAGACAAGTTGGATCAAACCATTTACAGCTGACTATTTCTCATTGGTTTCAGTGTTAGCTAGTGTTGGTGTAAGGCGTGGCTGTAGTAGCATATTGCTGTTCTCTGGTGCACTAATTGCATGAACAGAATTTAAGCCAACAGAGTTCATAGAACCCTGATGTTTTGGTTGGGCTCGACATCGAAATAAATGCAGTTCGATATTGTGTATTCATCACACCATAGATAAGTGGACTTGTGTTGACTTGTTGAGGAACAAGAGTTATCCACAGGGCAGCATTCCCTACTAATACAGAATCAAAAGGATTAGGAATCTGTGCTATGAGACAGGTCCACCTAGTGAGACTTATCACTCGGTATGGGGTCTGACAAAGGAAGAAAATGACACCGTTTGTAATGAGCATTTTTGCAACTTGGTTTCGAATTTGTAGCACTTTCTTGTCACTTTCTTTTCTACCATCGATGCCCCTGCGATTGTTTAACATCAGTACGATTCGGACATACATATAAACATTACCAACCATTGCAATGAGCCAGGGGATGTTCAGTAGTGGTACGTTGTAGTATGCTACCCATGGTTGTATAGCTTTACACAATGTTATTGTTGATGGGAAGTCTTTGTACACATCATGGTCAGGCCATTGCAGACATTTCACATAGTGAACACCGGAACCAAATGTTGTTATGCCAGCAAACAACAACCCCAGCAGCCAGCAGATTGCCACCATTCTATTCGTTCGACGCCGCCCGCGGATTTTCAGGTGCTTGATGGGATGGCACAGGGCAAGGTATCTCTCAAAGGATACCATGGTTACCAGTGCAATGGATGCAAAATATCCAGTATTTACAACAGTAAAATGACTGATGCATCCGACTGAGTTCATGAATGCAAGATGTGTTGCCAGTGGTGAAGCTGCAAACCTCCGATTGTGGTGCAGAGTGAACACGCACAGATATAGAAGATCAGCAAGCGCCAAGTGTGCCAAGTAGATATTAGTTGACACTTTCATCTTCGGAATGCGGAATACCACAAACAGAAAACTTAAGTTATTGATAACACCAAGAACCAACATTATCGGCATGATGATGATAATAATGATGGTGTCTGCTGGAGTAAAAAGCCACTCAGAAACTGTCTCCTCGGTGATGTTTTCAGAAGCACTGCACTCACCTGATGTTATACTGGATCCCATGGTGTATTTGAACAGATCTCTAAACTCATTTATAGTTCAAGTCCTTTTTTCTTTGAAGTTTTTTTCTGATGAACCCTGCTGCGTATATGCCCTCTATAAATATATGTCATACAGTCACTGTGTCTCTCTGGTCCAACTTGTTCCTTGTATTCATCAAGTACCAGTTGCAATAAATGCTTTGGTTAGAGATCTTTATGAGCTCCATATATACTGGTACCTGTATCCACTTCTTGCTCATGGCCTTCCTATAGTGAACTATACACAAGTGATCCATTGGTATAGTTTCATGGCCATCTGGTTTTCAGAATCAACTTCACCATGCAGGACATCTTTCTAGTAGTTCTTCTGGATTACCTGAGGAAGAATTGTACATTTGGGGAACAAATTTAGGGAATGTTTTCACACTTTATTTAAATACATTTGTGTATTCATTACTTCATTTCTACACACAGTTTTAAAGAAATATATCATGAAACTAATCTGCAATATTTTCCTCACAAGATGTTCTCATTTTTTTTTTTGAGAAAAGAAGGAAAAACTGTTTAAAACTTTGGATGATTGATACTTGTATAAACCATCAAAGTTGTATGCAGCCATATATACTAAGAAACTGATGTACAATGGGGATCAATTGAAACACACGGGTTGTTAATTCTACTGTGTTTGTATTTGTCCAGTTGTCAGGCCACATGAAATCCTGGAATCGACTGAAGGAAGCTGGTATTTTGGAGGATGAGCTAATTAATCATATGTGGCACGAGTTTCTCCCTAAAAAACAACCTCTCCTGGACCTGATGGACAAATTTGACTTGCTATGTGAACGTATTGATAAGGTATTTACAGTTATCTGCCAATAATTCATTTAAAATTTTGGAACATGGATTATTTATATACGTAAACTTCAATGCACTAACTGAATAGTCAATCAGTTGCTTTGTGAACATTTTAATAGAGGAAGGTTAGCAAATGTGAATGCAAATGCAAAATTAATTGCACAAATGTTTATCAGAAATTTCAACTTGCGTATAATCATTTGCCATGAATTTATAACATTAAGTAGGCCTATGAATCAGGCTTGATTTTGAAGAGCTCTAACTTTTGGTATATTTTTTGTATTCAGCAACCACAGGATAGTGAGTCTTGCAGCACCTCACCAGCAGTGTCATATTATGTGCCTTCAATGTTACAGAAACAAAGCAATAAATCAGACTCGAGCAATGATCAGGAGGACTGCTCTGTGTTTTTCGTGGATTTTGAAGGATTCCTACCAGGTAATTGTTTGTACACATCAGTTCATTAGTCTGGACTAAAGACTCTATTGTCCCAACTCAATTTCAGTTTTCATTGACTTTGAAAGACTTGAGTGTGAAAGAATTGGACTTGAATAAAAGGACTCAAGGACTCTTGCTAGCTCATATCAAGTCCAGCTGAAATCAATCCAAAATATTAATGTCGGTTAAAAATAATTCGTAAGAAAATAACCAAACTGATTGTGTTTTTACAATATTCAAAATGTCCAACACAGTGTATGAATATCTGATTAGTTGGAATGTGATCACACAGAAATTGAACCATCAGTGTGACAAAAAAAATTTTTTTGTGTGTTTCCCAAAATGAGAATTTGCTCATTTCTATTTGGCTTTTTTCAACAAAAAATTACTCAGTTTTGAAATTTTGAAAACGAAATCTATGGGCATTTAAGAATGGTATGGTAAACACAACCAATACAATATACATACAAAGGAAAGATCAAACTGATTTTTTTTTCATTTTTTTTTTTCAGATGGACTGTTTCATCGATTAGTTGTACGAGCATTGAGGTGGTCACAAACATTGGGAGGAACACGCCCTAGGCTACAGTACCATCGTGGATGTTTCCGTTTCAATGTTCAACATGAGTTTGTTCTACAAATGGAACGCAAGAATGACCTTGCATACATAAGAGTAAATGTCATTGTTTAATTTCACTGTAAGGTTGCATTTGTCCAGTCAATATCCTTGAGATACAAATAGTGACCATTCATCACCCGTACGGCGACGTGCAAAAGTCGTATCATTGGTTGGTTCAGTAATAGTATTGGGTATACCCATCTCTTCATGGTTAAAGGGGGACTGACATGGATTTAAATCAAGCAGTTAAATATGTGATCGTTTTATTCTTTTATATCAGTAAAAGATCAATACAATTTTTGTTTTGTGTTTTTATTGTTTTTGAGAGTGTTATTTTACCATTGTAAAAATGCCCCCCCACTTTTACGCCCTGCACGGAGGAGCTGATCGTGACGTCGCGTCGGGAAGAGAAATTCACCTCAAAACTCGGCTCAAAATGATCGCTGCACAAAACTATGTAGCCGATGGACCTGACCACTTACTCTTGTCAGTCGAACTTTTGCTCGTCCAAATACGGCGATTTTTGGGTCACTTGGGAACAGATGAAGGCTAACACCGTCTTTGGTGGTGTTGTTGCATCCTGCAGAAACACATCTTCACGGCATTTTATTAGTTACGGAAACAAAAATCACGGAAGAAATAAAATCGACGCTACGTGTGTGAAACGTTTGTATGTACATGTACATCATGGACACATCGGATCTTCCCGACCTTACGTCACATATCTTATGCAAATGAAGCTTCCACCATGGGCGGGGTTGCCTCCCCCAAATACTTCAAACATTGTTTTAAAATACTTGTACTCGCAAATCAATGATTAAATAGACACAGGTGGGTCTCAAAAACAATATTTTATTACAAAACGACTTAAGTACACACACAATAAAGGATGTCAGTCCCCCTTTAAGCGGAGCCTAGCTGATTGTCATTTGCAGTTGTGAGTTCCCACGGCATACAGTGACAGTGACAAGTTTGGACATGTTAAAATGAACCGTCCCCAAATAGACCATTCCATTAAGCCCCGCCCATAAACTCTTGATTAGAGTTGGATCACGCAAGGCTGTCGTTTGACTCGCAGTTCAGCGTGCGTGTGCAGCACAGGTGACAGTGTTTTCATGAACTGAATTTCTCGGGCCATGAATCGGTATGGAGTTGGGGTACTACGACAACAGCCTTGGTCAAAAATATAATTGATTTAGTGATAGTTTGTGTGCCCAATCGACATTTTGTCTTCTGCATGCATCTTGTACATAAATCTCAAGAAAACAGTATTGTGGGAAAAGATGCAGTTCACTCGAATGACCATCCAGCACGCATACGAATTAGCAATGTATTGCTGCAAAACATGGAACTTACATGTATATGGAGAAAATACCCATACAATTATGCAAAATCTTAAATAATAATATTAATTACAATCTATTGCATTTTTTATTTTTGAGGTTGGAAATCACCACATACTTCTTGTACTGTATACACATCCAAAAGAGGTCTCTCTTCCTAAAGCGAGCAATCACATTCATAGCTACTGTATATATAAATGCATCCGCTGACTGCAAGATTCTCTGACCGTTAGGTTGGGCACACCAATGGGGATTCAATGGGCAAATATTTGTTAAAATGTACATAATGGATATTTTAAGTTCACAAAAAGCATGCATGTTCAGGAATTCATCTTTAAAGACTGATTTTTTTATTTTTATAAAGGTGAGTGTAATGAGGGCACAAGAAGATAGTACTCGTCGGAAAAAACGAAAGAAGACACCATCACCGAATGTGACACAAAAGGTGAGTTGGTAATTAATTAACCTAATATACAACTACTTAACCAGTTCGCGTCGGAGGCTGTGTATACATGCAATTTTATTTTGTACCGCGGATCGGAGAGCATCTAAACACGCCATATGAAACTCTGGAATATTTATACGCAAGCTCGGTTGAGCCACGCGTGTACGGTGACATGCTCGGAAGTGCCGGCCACCCGCTGTGGAAGCTTCCATTAACGTGTGTGTGGGAAAAAGAAACCTGCCACACAGGCCCAGAAAAACTTTTTTATTCCCAACGCGAACTGGTTAAATTAACTGCAATACTGATGATAGACCTTCAACTGTCTTGCTGCAGCCGTCTTTTCTGCCATATTTTCTGAAAGCTGTGATTCTCAATATGGACCAACCAGACTTTTATTCCTGCCAGACTGTTGACCCAATGATGAAATCTTTCACTGTCTGTGGTCAGTTTGGGTAAAGATGATCATTGTCAACCATACTATCCCAGTATTCATTCATTCTAATGTGGAATTAAGTAAAGACTACACTTTCTTGTAAACTTATTGGCAACAATGAAAAAAAAATCTTTAAAATGACAGCAAAAAAGGTTCTAGGGAATATTGCTACCATCATCATTTTTTACACCAATTGAGTATTAAATTTTACTATTTAAGTAGTTGCCAATTATGTACCTATGTTTAACTCAATTTTCCAGGTACGTGAATTTGTGGTGGACAATCTACAAAATCTGAAAGATCTATGGATCAAGCGTATCAACTACAACCTTAGCGTTCAGTGCCCATGCAAACGTGGACCAGTACACTTTCTTCCACTAGATGAGTGTTTGAACAAAACGGAGGTTGACTGCCGGATAGAGGAACCTCAGAAGCTGATTGACACACATCAGTTCAAAGCCATGTTCAGTCAGGAGAGCTCTGATGAAGACCTCACAGATAAAAGTAAGTATATATCCCATAGGATAAATATTCTCTTGCTGTTACACTGCTCATGTTTCCAGGGCCGTAAGGGAGTGTGGGAGGTGTGACAATGTTTTCAGTTATGGAATCAACCATAAAATCAAACCATCCAGTTTGAAACAAAAAGCAAAACAGAAACAACTGTTGTTATTAACGGGCTTGCTGAATTACACAAACTCTCGGCAGAAAAGTGATGGAGCTAGACTTCTGCCAGTTTAAAGTTTATCTTATTGTTTATTAGCTTGATCAGAGAAAAATACTAACGGCTTCCTGTGGTTCAGTTTTACTTTTAGTAACCCTAACTCCCTAAGCATTGTTACTGAACAATAAAAATCCTTCAAAATCCTCCAACTGCTTTTGTTGTCTACGGAGTTAGGGTTAATGTATACAATTTTGAGAAGAGAATTGTGGCCAACTTATTCATTAGAATTCATTAGATTGATAAAGAACATGATGAGTTGAGGTCGAATCATGATGGGATGACACTATACTGTTTTTGAATTCTGGAGGTTCTTTAGTTGAGTTTTTTGTACTTTTTTTGAATTTGTGTTTGTTTTCTGTTGTCATTTTTACAGGGTTTTTATGGTTTTTATTTTTTGTTTGGGTTTTTGTTTCGTTTTTGGTTGTAGTTTTCCTCAATTTATGATTTCATTAAAGTTCATTAGTCAATGGTATCCTTATTTGTATTTTGTGTATTCTTTCTGCAAAAGCTTTGGTTATTGGTGTGTTGTAACTGGATATTGGGGGCCTTTTTAGTACCCCTTGCCCATGAGCTGTAGTAGATGTAATATGTGTGTTTATAGTAAAAGGTGTCATACATGAAAGCAGGCTTGGTGGTTTGAGGTGCTCTGAGGTGATTGGCACCCACCTCACCCACTCCCACCCCTCCCAAGACAATGCTCATGAGGGTCCTGGTTTTTTTGTTTTTTGTTTTTTTGCAATCATTGTGATTTGATAGTTGCAATTTGTAGGAAATCACTTGCTTTTAATTTGTTTTGTTCCACAGAGGACAAAGGGTCGATGAGTGACTTTCACCGGCAAGGCAACTGAACGGCGAAAGGGGAA
>CM055820.1:42954510-42976490 GCA_029582265.1 Zoroaster sp. YZ-2022
AAGTGCCGACCCTTTGGGGAAAAACCCGCAGTCCCAACTTTTATTTGGAAAGGGTTTTGGCAGCAACACCCCATTTTCCCAGCGCGCCACTGGACCCCCGCGACGCCAAAAATGCGGCCAGATTCACAAGTCACACTGATCAGTTAGCTTCACGACAAGAGCCGACCAGTGGCGAGCGTCGTATGCACCTTTCACAGTCATCTCAAGTCAGATACAGTGATGAGTTTTGATGAAGTCAACTGTGATCGGATTGTGCAGCAACCAGCAGTTCGGAAGATGCACAGTAGCACATCGACGTCGTACTATCAGGAGTTCAAACCTTTCGACATTCCTCAATGCATCATGGGAAACCGTTTACAAAGTATATGCCTCATGGCGCAAACATGAAAGTCATAAAAGTCGTGAAGAGTTGAGGACTTACGTAGCGCCGTACTGGTACACAAAACGCTACTTCTCCATGATGCATTGAGAATGTCGAAAAGGTTTATTGAAAACTTCTTCCCAAGGATAGAAATTAAAACATTTTTGACGAAATGTCTCGGTCTAAACCACTGTGCACCGTTTTCCCGGTTCTGATAGTTTTAGTTTGCTTTAAATTGCAATAGTCCACGAACAATGACTGTTTCGGTCAAAATTAATACTGTCAGACTGTCTGGTCTCTGTGACTGTTCAGGATGTAATATTTAGAAAGAGTGCAGTATACGATCGCCACTGCACTTCTTCCCCAATTTTAAACTCTTACTAGCTGTTTCAAAGCAAACCAGTAAACTATCAATTGTTTTCTGAAGCGACATGGATTAACATGTTAAATAGATTTTTAATTTGCAGCTATCCAGAACCGAAAAAATACGAACCGGGAAAACGACTGTCTTAGTGGGAATTACCCTTAGTGGTTAACGGTCAACATTCATACGTCTAGAAAGGCCTAGGTTAAGCCTTAACAACATTTTTACCCCTTTTTGACCGATTTTTAAATAAACACGTAACAAGTACATAGTAACATACCCGTTCTCTTCAAACCCTGTATCAGCTGTTCCAGACCCAACTGGCGTAAAACAACATCCATCTTTTACTTTGTCTTTGAGACTTATTCGTCGTCGCGGGGAAAAAGGTGAGAGTACCTCTGAAGTCAGTGACAGCGCCACCTATTGGCGCACTGATAATTCAGTCAAACCTGCGGTACGGGCGACAATGCGACAATGCGACGGCACGATCGCGACTATGCGACGACGCGACAATGCGACGGCACGACGCGACTATGCGACGGCACGACGCGACTATGCGACGGCACGACGCGACTATGCGACGGCACGACGCGACAATGCGACGGCACGACGCGACAATGCGACGGCCCGATACAAGCAGTACAAAACTATGCGACGGCACGACGCGACGGCACGACGCGACAATGCGACGGCACGACGCGACAATGCGACGGCACGACGCGACTATGCGACGGCACGACGCGACAATGCGACGGCACGACGCGACTATGCGCCGTTGACGGCGCAAACGGCTAGGGACCAAACCATTCACGCCATACATGCGCCGTTTAAATGGCAGTAATGGAATTCCATACTACTTACTGTAATAACAATTCTGCCTTGCTGCCTTGCCCTGTTGAAAGTCTGCTCTGATTGTGACGATATTGTCCCTTTAAAGGTAAGGTGTACAATTGGCAATTAAAATATAACCATATAGTTGAATTGTATTGTGAAGCTGATGATGGTATCAATATTTCCTAGAAATAAATTTGTCTGGGGTGCTGTCATTTATAAGAAAGTTGAAATAATTTCCAATTTAAAATAACAGGCATGATATTCTTCCTACTTTTGTAGGAAATCCTACCTTTTGATTTTGAAAATCCTACCACGAAACCACCGGGTTCCAACTAACTTCAGACCTATGGAGCTAAACCACTATAGGCTAGTGTATGGCTAATGATAATGGCAAACATTTTTCCTACCTTTTCATTTTCTTACAATATCGTCCCTGAAATAAGGAAATAGTACTCTTTCCTAAATCCCACAATGTATATCTTGAGAGTAAGTATAGTCATAGATGCAGTTTTGCCCGAACATAATGTTGTGCCTTTCCCCCTTCAACAGGTAAATGGCAAAATCTCTTAAAGAAATTGATAAATACAAAATTAAAAAACGGTGGATTAATTTTTTAAATTGGCTATTTTATAATTATATTTTAGGAAATGGTTCTTCCTTGCTTGACAATTAGTAATTGACCATTTTAAAAATTTAAATTGATAATAAATACAAAAATCACTCATCAAAAGTAGATACAAAAGTTTGTACAATTTTCAAAGTATTTAATTATAATTTTATTTAATTTTAATGCTTCATCAAAATCTAAAAACGATGCTCAACATCGTCTTGACAGATAATGTTAAAAATAAATAGAGTTGATAAAAGGAGTTTAAATGATTCAAAATGTTTCTTTACTTTTTTTTAAATTTTTTATATTTAAGTATAATTATACAAGCCATATTCCTGCAAAAGACGGTTGTTAAAATATAACCAACGGGTTCAGCTTTCTGAATTTCTGAACACTAAACAAAGTGCACGCCCTAATAGTGGTACCTTCCCCTGCAGGTTGCATTGATGCTTTGTCCAGGGCTGCTTTATGCAAATTATCCCCTGTTCTTTGTCTGCACCTGTTTGTTTTCGCGGGCTTATTTAGGATTGGTCAGTTCTTGAATTTTGTTGACTCGGGTGTTGGGCATTGACCAATGGGAATTGCTCACAAAAAGATAAATTTGGGCTCGGGCGCCAGGTTTAAAAAGTTTCACTTTCGTCGCAGCTACTCATGCAACAGTATTTGTTAATTCTCGCTCTGTAAAACGGGATAGTTAATTTAAGAGCTGGACGATAGCCATAATTATACTGAGTAGTGTTTGAAGCTAAAAGTTGCCTTTTAAAGGGAGTAGTTGAAGTACATGTACATCGTATTATTTTCTGCTTTCTCCAATCGTGAGTGTTTTGAAATCGGGTCTCCGTTTTGACCGAGCAGCTGGAATATTAAATAGTGCCATGAAACATAATTTATGTTCAAGTGTCGACCGAGACGTCAAGTAGTACAGAAGTTACCGGTATATAGTTCTTCGTACCATGAATGGTGGTTAAATATTAACGGGAGATATTCCATCTTCGTCTAACGTTACTGCTGGTTCGTGAAGCAGAGGGGTTGCTTTAGGGGCCGTTCACAATTGTCAACATTTTCACGAGCGTACAAAGAGTACACTTTTTCAAGACCCCCCCCCCCCCTAAAAGCGTACGAAAAAAATGTTGATTTTTTTTCACACAAGTCTATATAGACATTTTTAAATTGCGAGTGTATGCTACATTACATGTAGATAGGGAACGGAAGGGACATTGAGCAATTATTTGCGCGCAATCTCGGTTTAGAACTGCATTTTTAAAAGAGGTAATTACCGATTCAAACGGTAATCCCCTCTTTTAAACATGGAAACAGAGATATAAAATGTTTTATTTGTATTTTGTATTAAATTATTACATTACTGAAGCCTTTTACAATGCAAAAAAACATTTACAAATGTTCTGTTTGAAACCGATTAGTTTATTTATAATATTTTGATAATATTTACCCTATACATAAAATGAACTTGTCCAGGCAGTCTTGTTTTGTGCGTGGGACGTGTGTCTGATTGTGTGTGCATGGACGGGCCGGCCGTTAAAAACACGCAGTGGATACGAACGACATGTATACATGTACATGTAAAATACAGTACATTTTCATGTACGTGTGTAGGACAATGCCGCGCATGCTGTACACATTACACGTTCATGGGATGCGATGCGGGACGGCCCCCGGGCCGCGACCGGCTCGGCCAGTGCTCGCTCGGCATCGGTTGCGGCTGTCGGCTGTGGTGACGGGCGAGAAAACAGATCGACATTTAAAAAAAAAAACAAGCGTTAGGCGGGCATTAACGGGCGAGAAAACATATCGACATTTAAAAAAAAAAAAAAAGCGTACGGCGGGCATTAACCCCCCCCCCCCAGCGTACGGTTTGTACGCTCGTGAAAATGTTGACAATTGTGAACGGCCCCTTAGTAGGGTCTACTTTGTCTTTCTGTGGCATACGTCCGGTTAAGCGTCCATGCGCCGAGGAATTTATAGACCTAACGTTGGTTTAGTCTAACTTTTGTAACTGCGTGCTTTGTCTTTGATTTTTTATGAACTGTTTCCGTCGTGATGCCGTTTCGGACTTTCATATTTTATAAAGTCCTACCGTTGCAGTTCCGTGAGTTCAGAAATTAACGTTATAAAGTTAATCATTGTGAAACATCGTGTTCATCAAGCGTCATGCCTCGACTGAGACGTTTGTCCTTCTAGTCGGATGGATTCGCCGAACATTGTCGTTCGCCAAACCAGCAAGGACGGCCCACCTCAGCGTTCATCGGCGTTAACATCTTACGAGCCCCATTCTAGGGCAAATGCACTGGACTCCCTCCGTACGTATCCTTGGCCCTAGCGCCACATGTATAAAAATGGAGCGATTTTTCAAGTTTTGATCTGCTAATTATTATACGATCTAAAACTTTGTGATGAGTTAAGCTTGCCCAAGCAGACACTTTTGGCATAAAATTTACTATTGTGAAATTTTGGTGAAATTTAAATTGTATTATTTTATTTTATTTATTTTTCAAAAAAATTTCAAAAATTTTATGAAAATGTGATATCCCAGAATAATGGATTTTATGCCAAAAGTGTCTGCTTGGGCAAGGTTACCTAATTACTAATTTAGGTTGTAATAATCAGTAACGTTAGATCAAAAAAAAATTAATTAAAAAAATCGCTCCATTTTTGTACAAGTGGCGCTAGGGCCAAGGAATGATACGGAGGGAGTCCAGTGTAGGCTATTGGCCCTAGAATGGGGCTATCCCCGCTCTGAGTTCACTGAGCACCACTTCGCAAAGACATGCAGTTTCCACACCGTCCGAAGTGGGTCACGTGGTCATGGTTTTGTGGGTGAGTCTGGAAGTGTGCCACTACCTCCTGTCCCTGTTGGAACTATAATTAGATCAGCAGTATGGGATTAAGATTTAGGCCTAGTTAATGTTAATAATATGGGTAATGTTAACGTTAGACAGTTGGGAATTTAGAGGTGGGTTATATGGGGCTGTCTTAACATTGTGGGGATTACTATGGGGGGGGGGGGGGCGGCGGGATCACTATGCGGGGATGGCCATTCTGGGTCACTCCAGTCACTTCGCCATCTGTCAAACTATCCCGTTTTCGGGGCAGTTAAAGGGAGTCGGCATGGTTATTTTCAGGCCAGTGTCTGCATTGCGGACCTGTTGAAATATGCTGAAACAGTTTAAACAGCGTCTAGGGCTATATGCAGTTTCCTGGACTGGGATGGCGCGCGTATGGCGAGCAGTTCCGGCTGCGTCAAGAAGCCAAGCCGGCCGGTCGGCCGTGGCCGGGCAGATAATTATAATTAGACGGTGGCTGCAGCGTTGACAGCACTCTGGAAGCGTGCCTGCAGCAAGTTTGGGTATTTCACGCAAGAATGGATTTATGAGGGTTAAATTTCCTGTAAGGTGGGTGACGGTGGTCATGTGTTTGCTTGCTTTCTGTAGGGGTTGTCTGTGGCCAGTATGGTGCAATCAGTAGGCTATACCATGCTACTCCCAGCAATGATGCCGAGTCAAACCATTGTAAGTCTGTTATCTGGGCAAGCGTGCCCGTTGTGTTTGGGTCACAATTAAGCAGCTGCGTCCTGTGGAAAATTGAACTGCCTTGTAGGCCTAATTTGGCTAGATGAGACTGCTCATGTTCATGATAAAGCATGCCCCCTTTTTGATATTTGATTTAGGGCGCAAGTTACTCAACTTTGAGAAGGTTTTTAATAAAATCAGTTTTTAAAGAGGCACTCTAAGGTCAAATTCAGTTTTGTGATGCACTCATTTTCCAATAGATAGAGTCCTTATTAAAGTGTGAACAAAATTACAAGTCTCTAACTTCACTTTAAAGTGGTGTAACATATCATTATATTTGATACCCTTTCAGAGCGATATTTGAAACATGACGTCACTATTTTCTTACGGTAAATGAGTCTGTAACATTCCATACAGGAAGTTTTGTTTGTCAAAAAGTCGATTTCAACGCCGATTTGATCAAATATTGTGGAGATTCAGGAATGAACTGCAAATTCACCGTACAAAAATGTAGAGATCCATTTATTTGAAATGTGACGTCACTGTTGTCTTTGGATGTTAAGAAATTTCACACAGGAAGGTTATCAAATAAAATGACATTTTACATCACTTTAGCGTGAGGTTAGAGACTAATTTTTTGGTAATTTTTTCACACTTTAATAAGGACTCTAGTTATTGGAAAATCACAAAACTAAATTTGACCTTAGAGCCCTCTTTAAGCTGCGGCAAATAGAAAGTTTTCAATGAGTGGTTTTTATTTCAAGTTATTGTCGGAGTATGATTCCATAGTAATGCTTTGAAACTTTGACATTCAACGCTATCGGGGGAAAAAACGAAAATCTCAGTGCTACCATGAGGTAGAATTAGCGCCCTCTTGTGTTGGGGATTGTGTATCAAGCAAGGCGCCAATTATTGTATAGTGGGGAAACCCCTTAAATTGCAATAGGCCTATGATACAGAATGTACAACATGTACAGTACATGTAAGTGCACATACATCATCTGTATGTTACGTTGTACTTTGGTAATACATCCATAAACTCCTCTGAAAAATAAGTAAGCAACAATGTCAATAGAAAGATTACCGAGCCACAGGGCATCTAGCTCTATCATCAGTATAATCAGTTATCATTATCACGCTCAGCTCAGTTGACTCTACTGCGCATGCAGTCAGTCTCAGCTAATTCATTGCTGTAAATTTCAAAGATGGCAGTGTCCATGCCAGACACGATGGCAGGATCACCAGCAGAAGAGACGTTGACAATTGCCGAATTATCATGTGTACGGGAAATAATAGACAGGTTGTACAAAACAGTTAGTTCTAAATTGACCGTTACAGAACTTGAAAAGATAAAAACAATTATCCACACAGACTGTGTATGGAGTATCTTTGGAATAAAAGATGAAGATGAGTTGAATCAAGTAAATACTGTAAAAAAGTTCATGCGTATATGGAAAGATAATATTCAGATTGATAACCATATTTATCAAAACTTGGCACCTTGCATCTTCAGTTTGGTAGTGCTTATGCGAAAATTATCTCGGCCTGACATCATACAATGTATTGAATCTGAGGAACAGGAGTTGCAAAAGTTTGGTGAGTAACATGAGGAATAGAAATAAATGTAAGTAGGCAACGTTAGGCTAATTGTTGTCATTGTTTTGTTGTATATAATTATTGTATATAGTGTCATAGCTGTGGTGTAGTGACCACAGCCTTAATACCTGAATTTTAATAGTGCTGGGCAAGTAGTAGTGCAATTACTCAAGTAATCGTGAGTATTAATTAGACTCACACTGGTGTCTTTTTACTACTCAATTAATCGTCCCACTGCAATTATGCCTACCTCAAAATAGGGTTTTCAGTTCGTACGTGCTTGACCGAAGCCCTCCACACGCACAGCGCATCTCCCGCAACAAAAAACATCAACATTTTAAATCAAAACATTATATTACTTTTACCTGTCGAAATCTTACATGTAATTTAATAGCTCATTGGAAAGCTTATAGTTTCAGCTATCCAACAATGTACATAAAATAGCAATCGGAAGTATGTGTGAAAGCCTAGGTTTTTATGAATGATGAACCACTCTCGTCCCGCCCAGCCTTTCGCGAAGTGTTCCGGCGTGTAAAACTTCGGAGCTGTCTCTGCGCCCGAGTACATTGTGATTGACATGAAAATGGGTTTCCCTATTGAGTCAAAGGGCTCCTTTACATACCCATGCTTGCTCGATCTCCATAACTACTCTACAACCGAAGTTACGAAGAGATAAAAAGTAAACACCTTTTTTCGAGGTGAAATCTTCAAGTTGAAAGGTAAGAGCGGTGTCTGAATGAATTTTACACCTCTTTTCTATCATATGTGAAAGTTTTGAGCCGTAATTTTGTTTAGTTTTGAGCGGAGAGTGTATTTTTTACACCCTTTCAAAAGCTCTTATGAGGGAAATGAGCACGAACGCTGTGCGTGTGTATCACGGTGTGTGTATCACGGTGTGTGTAGGCTGATTCAACGGTTGTGGTGTCATTAGGGATGTACACAGTGTATGGACAGTCGCGCTTCATCGAATGCTGTATATTTGATTAAATAAAACAGGATTCCTCAAAAACTACTCGTCCGATTTTTTAATTTTTTTTATTTAAAAACCATTGTATTTCTTTCATCAAGACCTTTAATTTGATATAAATATTGAGCATATTGGTTTAGGAATAATTTTTCACCTGAAAACCCTATATATAGCCCCATTGAGAATACATAGGACTGGAAACTCCTGAATTGTCACTTTTAAGTTTTATTTTGGCAACTTGCAAAATGGTAAAGGGATAACTTCATTTTTATTAAACACGGGTTTGAACATCACCGTCACCAATTTTGACACAACTTGACAAAGTTGCTTATAATTTGGAGAATCCGTCTACATGAGTAACAGATCAACAGTCAACAAAATTCATAATGTTATGTTTTGTATCGCTTGTTATTTTGTAGGATACATACCACTCGAAAGCTTGCCGTCAGTACAGGTCATACAGCAGGGTGAGTTTGTGAAGAGGGACTCTCAGCAATAATACTCATTCTTGACCTTTCCATATTTATTTAGAGGTCATGTCAAATAAAATACACATTATGTAAGTAAATACTGAATCCACAGTGAAATATTGTAAAAAGTCATCCAAGACCCGTTGTCTCAAATTCAGAAAAGCCTCTCACCTGGTCAGTGTTTGTTTAGGTCCACTGCACCAGAAGTAATAGGGATGTTAGACCCAAAATTCAAATTCCTTATTTCTCTACTCATATTGATTGAAAGGGCAAAAAATATCAAACTTAATTTTAAAAAATTACACAAATTGATAGAACAGTTCAAAAGTTACAGATTTTTAATAATTAATATTCAGGGTCCTTCCTGATAAAATGCAATGGAACTATACTGTATAAGCGTGACACCGTGAGTGAAAACGTCTAAACTGATTCTTGTGTACTTTGTGTCTATTTTAATACATGTTATATCTCCAAATCCATTCATATTAATACAACACTGAATTGTTAAAGGCTGAGCATCTGCCACAAATGTGTTTGTGTTTTGTTCTGTAAGAGTTTACATAAAATATTGTTCTTTGGTTAATTTATAATCATATTCGTATAGTACGATCAGTTTGACAAATTGTGAAAACTTGAAATATTAGGCCTGGATATTAGGCATAATTTCAACCGATCTGTACATCTGAAAATGTGGCTTGTTTCAGTAATCGTTGGAACTGTGTTTAGATGTATTTGGTATGAATGGGACTTCCAAAAGTGGGCAATGTGGGAGTCCAGGATCACATTTTGATTCATCGGTCATTGTCTGAGCTTGCAGAACAGCCGATTCGGTTTGGTGCCGCATGCACTTTCCCTCGATTTCAACAAGTGTGCTAACAATTGAACCATTTGCAAGCAGTACTAGAAGCACTTTCCCTGTTTTTTTCGTAAATCTGGAATCATAATTGAAAAAAATGTATTCTTGTATTTAAAAAACGATTTTGAAAAGGGCATGTTTTAAATTTGCATAAGTACTAGTTTCTGTGTGTGTGCGTGTGTGTGTGTGCGTGTGTGAGCGCATTCAAACCGGGGACATATAAGAAAAGGGACAATAGTCCCCGGTTGCTATCACAATGGAGAACAATATGTCCCCGCTTTTTTGGACAAAGGAATTTGACAAAGGATGTCCCCGATTGCAGGCGTTTACACACGTGTGTGCGTGTGTGTGTGTGGGGGGGGGGAGGGTGTACGTGCCACTGTGGTATTTCAGGATTTATTTCTGGTTCCTGTGACATACCTAGAAGTAAGGCAACAAAAAGTCTCTGCTGTCTGCTTTCGATGGTCTCTGCATATGTCGCCTCAAACCTGCACATCGGCATTTATATATTTTTTGCTATTAAACCATGTCCAATTGCAGCCAAAATTGCTGAATCTCTGTGTTTTAAATGCCTTTTTCACATAGGGTATAAACGTTTGGTATCTCTTAGCAACCAAAATTTGTGTATGGGAAATTTGGTCTGGTTTTTAATAACTGCATTATACATGTGTGTCACGTATTCCAGTGGTTGGCCAAAAAAATGCATCACTGAAGCCGACCTATGACCAGAAACTGGAGACTTTTATCCCAGAGCTATACAAAAAGGAAAACATAAATTTACTTTTTATTTAGTTAATATCATTATGAATTAATTGCATGTCCACATATTTTCTTTTTTAATGAGTTTAGTTAGTGTTCCTTTGGAAATAAGTGAGCCAGAAGCTCATGAAGCTTTCCAAAAAGCCCTGGCAGAGGGCAGCAAACCAGTACGACGGACAAGACTGATGATTGTTGGTCAGGAACGAGTTGGAAAAACAAGCCTCGTGAGAAGTCTTACATCTCAAAGGTAGGATTATGTGTGTTGTGTGTGTTGCATGTACGTGTATACACTTTTACACGTATGCACTTTACATGAGGATGATCCCTCTGATAAAAAAATTACTATTTTCCTTGTAGATATTTTTGAATTTTCCTGTCAATAATGCATGTTTAAGTGTCTTCAAGAGATTGTACACCCTTGGCCTTGGTAAAAGTATATAAAATGCAAGCATATTTATTTTAATAATAAAGTTATATGTACAATTGTACAGTGTACAGAGAAGCCAAGCTATGAAAGTTTCAGCTTACTCTGTTGTGTCGTTAACAACAATAGTGAAAATTAATTGTGTGCATTTTAATTTGGAAAGGGATAACAAATGACAACATATCAAATGGAATATTCTTCGTACCATTACCGCACAATTAAGCAACTTTCACAAAATAATTTGTTCAGTTTGTGTCCAGGTTATTTTATTACAATAGTGTACACTCACTATTAGGGAGTGTCTTAAAAGTTGGAATGGCTATGTTCCTGGTGGTCCCGGTGGAATGCAGTCCGTGGGAACGGCTGCGTGTGTTCTGTGGAATGACGTAGTATGCTCCACCGAACGGCAGTGTGTTCCCAATGAGCGTTCCACAGGGCACAGTGAAAGAACACTCTGTGTCCAGAGGAACGTTCCCACAGGAAAATTCTTTAATTGTCCCATGAGCATAGGCCTACTGAATGTGAATCGTTATCGAGTGATATATGTATTGCACCGGCCTACAAGTATTTGTACGACGAGGTAGGTTTTTCGTAGTTATTTTGTTAAATCAGTAAAATTTGACACCAGTGAAAACAACTTTATTACATAAACCTTGCAGCCTTGGTAAAACACCCTTTCAAATTGATCAAATGGTTTGGAATGAACGTTTATAGCTTCCAATAACAAATGTGTGCAAAAACAGTCAGTGGGAATTTATTCTGGCCATTCCGACTTTAATGAATTTATGATTGGGCTTGGCTGGCATACCATTGGGACTTTAACTGTGCATCAAGCTTCTGACAGATGTTTAGTGAAATTTGTCATGTTAAAGTATTTGTTTTCCTTTCTATATTCATGTTCAACTTTGTAAGGAAAAATAGCAGGCTGTCTGCATGTTTTTCTAGGTAGTCTTATAGGCCCCAAAAAGTCTCCGGTTTCTGGTCAAAGGTCGGCTTCGAAATTGGTGCAGTGATGCCAACGTGATATGTATACACGGTTATTGGAACTAGACCAAATTTCCCATACACAAAGTATGGTGGCTAAGAGAGGCCTCACAATTGGTCCAACCTCTTTGTGAAAAATTTGTTTAAAACACTGCAGCAGAATTCAAATCGATTCAGCAATTTGGGCTGCAATTAGACATCGTTTCATAGCGAAACAAAAAAAAATCTAAAATTGCTGATGTGCGAGTCTGAGGCAACATGCGCAGAGACAATAAGAGCTCTGCACAAGTACAGGACGCTTTAAAATAAATGTAACAAATGTTGTTAAGAAGGCTGCCAAAAAGGGGGATGTCAGGACTCCTCCCCCTTCTATCTGGATCTGCCCCTGGATAACGTTTGCCAGTGCAGTTTATGTTTTAATTGAATCAATTTTCTCAATCAATTTGTAGTTTCAATAGCAAGGAACCATCAACAGAAGGCATCAACACCTCATTAGTATGCAACATAGACATCACACATGCTAATAAGTGCTGGCGTCTTCCTGGAGAGGGAGGTAAGAAAACCAAGCAAGTTCATGAAACCCTGGAGTACCGCTAAGTACAAGTTTGTGCAACAAATGTGTGCACATTAATTTTATCATGAATGTTGGACATTAGTACACACCCAGTCGAGGCGAAACCTTATAAACATTAATATTTATTACAGCTATTGTACAGTATAATACATATGGTTTGTGAAAAGCTTGTGAATATTCACAAGTTGATTGTACATAATTTGTAAAAAGTTTATTATTATAAAACCACAATGGTGAAAAAATGTGTTGCAATTTATATCGCAAAATCTTTGATATACAGTATATATTTTAAATGTGCATCGCAGAACATACAAATAGCATTGCATTATGAGATACGATACCAGTGAACTGACATTGACTCACCAAAATTCAAAAATTGGTTTGGTGTGAACCTGACTGTATATACGTGTACTCCCTGTTACTTTCTACATATATTCAGATGATCCAGCCAGCTTCAAGCATGAATATGAGGAATGTATGGCCAGCGAAATGGGCCTTAACATACAGAAAAACTTCTCTGAAAAAGTAAGAGAATTTCAACGAGCACAGGTAAGAATCCATCCAGTTGTTAATTGCATCTTGAATTGCATCTTTGTATGAATCCTTTTTGTTAAATTGATTTATTTACATGTACTTATTTATTTAATCACTATCTAAGAAAGCACTCCCTAATAAAGACAACTTATAAGTAAAAATTTAGCCACGTGTAATAGATACTGTGTATATCATTAGGAAATGACACAATTTCAAATTTATGATATTCAACTGTGTTTCCCAACCCTCCCATAAATGTTGTGATAATGTGTATTTTTATTTTGAAGATTCCTCCTGGTTTAGTACCAAGTACAGTTGCACAAGAGCAGGCACCACCACCAGCTGTAGAAGGTGAGATTGTGTTATAGAGGATGGATTAATTGGTCCCCTCATTATCTGGTTCCTGGTGCCTTAGTGCCAAATGTTGGTAATATATGTGTTGTGTGAACATTTAAATTAGATTACCTCAAAACTACTCGTGAGTAGTAACACATTGATGAGTAACGACTGATTATTTTGTCGTTTATTTATTAACCCTAACCCTGCCAGACGCAGCACAGTGCATCAGGTGGAAAAGTCTGGTGCACTTTGATGGATTCAGCTGTCAACACCAGTGCATAAGCAGCCAAGTCTGAGGCTATTGAGAGCTGGTCCCATTGAACAATGCCAGAGTTGTATTCTGCTGCGTTTGGTGACCACAGACTCTGAGGCAGTTCGGCCTTGAGATTTGTGACAAGATGGATCTTGCTGCACTGGGCAGTCAAGTCACTTTGATAAACGATGCAATCTGTTGCGTCTGGCAGGGTTTCTAGCCAAAATACCCTGGAGGGTTAGGGTTAAGCATAAAAAATCAGAAATGATAAAACATAATAAAATGTATGTTTGAAATAGTATACTTTGTATGTGAATAACCAATGCCCTAGGCTATGACTAGCATACACTTTAAAGAGTTAACAGAGCTTAAATAATCTCGCGAGTAATTGTTATGCAATTACTCGATCAGTGAATTTCACTAATTGCCCAGCACTAATTTAAACTAAGACCTTTGTTTGAACCATTTTTTCAATTTGTACCATTCATTTCATTAACTACTATCATTATTCCCACTTCAGAGAATTGTTTTCTACCTGAAACAGACTGAGTAACCCTACTAACTGTTAGACCCGAACATTAAACAGTTAATTTTACGTGTTCGATGGATGATATTTTCTATTTATATTTATTTGGCTCCTGGAATCACTGAAGCAAGAAAGAGACAATTGTCTGGCAGTATTCCAAAGGAAGAAATTCTTCTCAGCATCTGGGACTTTGCTGGTCAAGATTTATATTATACAACACACCAGGTCAGTTATGTCAATCCAGTTTGTATAGTTTGCCATTGGGTTTTTCTTTGTGGCAGGTAGCTGCTAGAAGTGGATGGGATTGCTTCGCAAGAAATGGCATGCATGGTCACACATAGGGATGTGATCCTTTATTTTAGCACTGTTATGTGTCCGTCCCTACAACTTTTTTGAACCCCTACTGTTCTGTTTTTAGCAATTTTTTAGCAATTTTTTTTTTTTTTTTTTTTTAAATCTCAGAGCCATTGAACATAATTAGTGTATTATCATGACAGAGTAAAGAGTACATGTTGTACCAAAGGGGGCCATGCCCCCCCTCCTAAATGTTTTCCAAAGCCACCCTCCAAAAAAATTCATCAGGAGCAACAATACTCTGCAAACTATGTCCTGAAAACGCCTATATTGCATCAGAGAGCACCTAAAATATAAATAAATCCAAAACGTTTTGTTCTAGATCTGCCCTTGATGTCCACACATGTACATATCATGAATGTATGCAGTAAAAAAGAGATGCCAAAGTTAAGAAGATTTTTGTGGTCGACAGATCCAGAAATTGTCAAAAATGTTTCAAGCATGCGCTTTCCCACAGCTTATGTGTGAAACACAGTGTTAGATTCAGGGCTCAATGCTTGAGAGCATGACAACTGCATGTGATACATGCATGAGGTGTGAGGCTCAGTATCTATGCTAATTGTTCTTGTACTCTGAGAACAATGAGTTTGTGGTGATGTCATTTCTTAAATTGGTGCAAACGTGTGTACATGTACATCTATACATTTTTCGCACACATAGTTTATACAACCACTATATTATATGCCAATGAGCATCCTTACTGGAAAGGACCACTCAGAATTATCAATGTTTTTTTCCCCAATTTTTTTTTACCCAAACCAATTTTTGATTTAAAAAATATTGACTGGCTATTCAATATATTCTACAAGTGAGGCCTTGTTGACTGCTATCTATGCTAGTCGGAAATTTCTTGTCTTGGCAAGTATGATACTGCATACATGTCTGCACCAAAAAAATTAGGACAATATGTAACAATATTATGGCAGTATTTAAAAAATGTTCCTGTTTTAGCAGCTATAATTTGTTTGTTTTATTGTTCTCACCTGCAGACATTCCTATCTTCCAGAGCTGTCTATGTGGTTGTGTTCAATCTCTGTCATGACATGGACAAACCTGTGCCAGTTGAAGTCAATCCTGGAACTGGAGCTGTAAGACAAATTACTTCACTTCAGTCTCCAAACTAATTAGTTGTCCCAGACACCGGTTGTTAGGCTGGATCATACTCTACAGGAATACAAATCAAATTTTGATGCTGGAGAAATTGACAAGTTGAAACGTGTTCAGCTTTGGTGATTCATTCCTGCAAAACTCGGGTTTTGAAGTCAAATTTTTATTTGCGTTTGCATGAAGTGTGAACCGGCCTTTACATGGGGGCAATACCATACTTTGATTCCCTTCTGAAAATATTCAAACTTACCATACTTATACTGAAAATATGTGTGCATAGTTTTAACCTTGATTTTCCTTTGAAAATGTTTATATGTTTTTTTTATGGAAACCACAAGTAGATTTTGCAGAAAAACGACCAAACTTTCACACTCAGTTTTCTTGAAACACAATTTTGCACATTAATTGCTAACGACCTTTTGCTGGTCAAACTTTCGTTACATCCTTCTTCCAGGCACACGACGATATCGAAGATGTATCAGTCATTTATTTTGGTATTTTACAAATAATTTCCGGCAATTCTTTTCTCATTGGAAGTGTGTTAATTTTCTTTTTTAGGGGTTAAGCTTTTACTTGAATTGTTTATCGTTTGATTTTATTTTTATAAAGGGGAAGATTTCATGTGAAATGACTCCAATTCAGTGTATAGACTTCTGGATGCGGTCCATTTACACATACACCAAAGAAAACCCTTGCAAGGACAGATTAGAACAAAAGTCGCCGCCCATCTTCCTTGTGGGGACTCACAGAAACGATGTTGGTGGAAAGGACTTGCCAGACAGAGAACGGAAAAACTTGGTAAGGGTCTCTTTTTCACACATTCTCATTGAAACAATTCCTCAGGTGAGGGAAAGATTTGCCCAGTAAAAGGATGTAAGCTCGTGCTTACCCTAATCTGTCTTACGTCCTTCCTGGCACACAATGACATGAACAATGACATAAATAAATAAAAGTTTGTCACACAGTCTTTACTGCAGGATCATGATCGGATTTGGGCATGGTCACAGACGATAGAGGAACAAGCCAATTTACCACTGCACCAATTTTGAAGCTGACGTTTTTTATGGCCTTAGGCCAGGCAGTGACCACATTAGCAGGCATTATATTAGAATTTGAAATTGATTGTATAAAAAAATGATGACCATGCATTGAAATATTCAGATTCTGCATCTTTGGATAATTTAATTATGTATTGAATTTGTGTAAATGCAGATAAATGACATATTTACAAGGATCAGGCAGGAAATTGTCAAGAAGCCGTACTTCAGATACATTGTTAACAACTATTATGCAATAGAGAACTCGCTGGAATGCAACAGCATGAAGGTATGATAAAAATGCTTTGATTTGTCTTAAAGGGACAGTATCGTCACGATCAACAGGGCATGGAATCGAAGTGCTAGTTTTAGATCAACTCAGTGACTGAAGATAATACCCCATATGATGAGGTGATATTACCGTTGCTGCTGCATAAATGAGCCAATAAATTTCTCTGACTGTGTGTTCAACTAAAACTAGTACACCGATTCCATGCCTTGTTGAAAGTCTGCTCTGATCATGACGATACTAGCCCTCTCTTTAATGGATAGAAAATATATGTTGTCAAATAGTTTGCTGTGCAGAATTGTTTTTGTTCCATCAATTAAAAAAAATGGAATAAAAAGACCGAAAGGAGGATTAAAGGAGAGTTAACACGCAGCTGTTTGTTGTAACATCTAATTTAGTTGTAGTTGGTGAAGATCTGTTACAAAGAGTTCTTTTAAACCACTAACACCCACTTCTCTTACACTGAACATAGACACAGATCAAGAAACTAAGAGATCATATACAAAGTATTGCAAGTAAAGAGCCTTATATGGGAGAACAGATTCCACTGCGCTGGCTGACGTTTGACAAAAACAAACTGGAAGAGGTTTCTAAGAGTACTAAACATGATGGGACTCCTGTTTTGACGCTGAGCCAGGTAAAATAGTTTCAAATCGCTTTTAATTTTGTTATGACAACATTTTGTTTGTTTTAGAAAGCAATCTTTTCTCACTGAACTGTCAACTTCTATGACAGATAACATCAGTTGTATGTCAATGTAATCATATTCTGTGGACTCAATTACCAAACAGTTTCTGTTCTTGGTCTTCTCCTGCATAAGCCTTTTGTGTGTAAATTTTAATAGTCAGTTTGTTGTTGATTCATATAAAGTGGATTATTGTATGATTGTTGTATTTTATGTTGTGTATTTTTTGTATTGTCGTTGTTAACCTGTAATCTGAATTGCCAGTGGAAGTTGAATTTATATGTTTTTAAATGTGAGCAATTTAAAGCAATCTAATCTAATACCCACACTGATTGAAGTAGAAACTACAATAGTTAATTTGATGTTCATTTTCAAATTTAATTGTCTCAATACGCCTTTTTAATTGTCATTTCAAATGTGATATTAGGTAAGGGCTGCCTTTGGAGTAACAGATGATACCGAACTCTTGACGATGTTGAAATTCTATCACGATCTCGGTCACATAATATACTTTGGAGGAGACGATGACAAGAAAAGCCAAGTACTAAGAGATGTTGTCATTCTGGATCCACAATGGCTGATAGATGCCTTCAAGAAGGTCATCACAGTTATACCCCCTAAAGAACAGGTAAGCCTAAGGCCAAAACAAAAAAAGTCTCTGTTTTTTGGTCCCCGCGTGCATCACCCAAGACCTGCATGTCAGCATTTTTATTTTTATTTTTTCTTTTTCCTTTTTTGCAACTGTAGCCAAAATTGCTGTATGGGAAATTTAGTCTGGTTCCAATAACCACGCATACAAAAAATATTTTGAAGCCGACCTAGAACCAGAAACCGGAGATTTTTTATGAAAAGATGTAGATCTCAAGAACCAATTTAGAAATGATTCATATGTGACAGCTCAAAATGAATATATCACGACACGGATGGTGTACATTTTAAGCGGTCTTGTTCTTTTAATGGTGTGACTGCATTTACTCAAAAGGAAAAACCCTGAAAAGATACAAAATACAATTCCTGTATAAATATAATGAATTGGAAAATACTAATAACAATAATAAATGTGAACTCTTCTTACACAGTGTACTTTAACTCAAAAGTTAAGTTATTGTCAAATAAGAAAATACAAGGCATGGGAATGCTTTAACTTGCAAAGTCAAATAAAGAAACAAATAACTATGTATAGCACAAGTGTAATTGTATGACCTCTATCAATGTGAAGTTAATAAATCACAGACTTGACTCAGTCTATTCACCATTCAAATAATGTAAGAAAATTAAGTGTGAATATAAAAATAGGAAATATAATCAAAAAGATAACTATTAACTAGATAAATTAAAGATAAAAATAATCAGTCAAATGATGAAGAATAAGAAATTATGTAAACAGCAATGGATAAAACTAATAAGTAACTAAAATAAAATACAAGTATTTTAGGCTAAGTTGTTATTGACCCTATGCTCTGGAAAGTTAAATACCCAAGAGAACAATAAAACTGGTGGTTATTCCTAGTGGTTGCTAATGGAATGAGAAATAGAAATGATCACATATCAATTGCTGGAGAAAACCTGAATAAGAACAACCATACTATTATCAATAACAAAGCAATATCGATGGACAGAATTGTGTGCAAACCTATAGGCAATTGATAATTAGATTTCATATGCTCTAGAAACACTCAGCTAATAGTCTAGGGACTTGATACTCCAGAAACGAAATGAGCATGCCATAATAAATCAAGGTTCCTTGAGCCACTATACCAAGTACCAATAACCTTCAACCTTTCACTTGCAGCTGAGGAAAACCACATGTTATTATGGCTAGGTCACTCCTATAGTTGATACGTGTACAATATTTTAAGTGGTGGTCTAAGGTTAAAGAAAAGCAGTTTGATCACAGTATTAAATTTATGAATGTTTCCAAACTAGATTTACTGAGTGTATAAAATACTAAACTATGGTGAATATTCTAAAATAGATCAGATGATTAAAAATGCATCCATCCTTAAAGGAGCACACTCATACAAAGTGAAAAAGGAAATTAAAAGGAACTAAAGAAAGTTAACAAATACTCCTAAAAATGTATAAATGAAGACAATCTTATTAAAAACTAACTAAAGAGAATAAAAGCTACAAAGTAATTCATTTTGTAAATGAACTCAATGTCATTTAAACAAATCAGCAAATCAGTTAAACAAATAATTCACTTTCCACCGACTAAACTACTGAGTAAACCAACTAATTTTCTGACTAGATGTCAAAATAATACTCAGAAAACACTAATTAATAACTTGATAAGTGTGATAAAAGAACAAATTAAATGAAAGTACACTCACCCCAGTCTAATCAGTGGAAGCCATTATGAGGTGCAATGAAGAACTTGAATATTAAGTGTACACTGTATACATATGGACAGCACAATATTTTGATGATGTGGCCCAAACAGAAGCTGTGGTGGTTATGACCACAAGACAAAGCAACTTCTTAGATGGTATCAAACTTTTAAGGGTCAAGCGAGGGCGCAATATATAAAATAGGGTATGTCAATTCTACCTGTCACACATATAATCAAACTATGATGTCTTTCTGAGTATTTTATTTATTTATTGTGCTGCACTCATCAGGAGTCAATCTCATAGAGCTGCAAGGCAGAGAATTTTGCTGAGCAAATATTTTTGCTAAGCATTTTCAAACAGACTACCAGCCAAAGTACATTAATGTTAATGCAATTTTGGCTGGTAACCAAGAAAATTTGCTTAGCAAATATTTCTGGTAGGTATTTTTCTCTGCTTAGCAGATCCATGAAATTGGCCCCAGTAAACACTTGTCTGTCCTATTTAAGATAGGTGCAAAGATAAAGTTCTGAATCTATACATTTAATTAGAATGGTAACAAATACATTGCTAGATCAAAGCTCACAGCTGACTATTTCTCATTGGTTTCAGTGTTACTGTAGCTTGGTTTGTCATAAGGCGTTACTGCAGTAGCATATTGCTGGTTTCTGGTGCACTAATTGCACAAAATACCAGCACCTAATTTTTAAACCAACAGTTGTAAATCTAGTAAGAAATCTGTCTATACCTTTTGAGAGGCTTATAGAAAATCATGTACAGTACAACCAGCAATTTGTCTTAATTGTATTGTATAACATTAATCAAATACATGCACAATGTATGTATCTTCTTTCAATGTATACAATACAGTGATACATACAGAAGTACAGTGATTAAATTCCCAATCAATTAAAGATATATATTTTGTACATGTCATATGTGAACAATATGTTGTATAAAAGTGATTATAAAATGAAATTCCCCTGATGTTAACACAACTAAGGAAACTTCTATTAATCAGGTTATGGAATTGGTGTCTTAATTAGTTCAGAATGAACACGGTGACTGAAAATTACTGGCTCATTTATGCAGCAGCAACGGTAATATATGACCATATTATCTGGTGTATTAATTTCAGTCACTGAGTAATCTTAAACTGGCACCCTGATTCCATGATTGCCCTATCGATCTTGACGATATTGTCCCTTTAAATACAAACATGCATCGAGAGAGTTACAGTACAATAGAATGTGGTTTATACAGATTATAATACAAACTTAAATTTAATGTCACAACCAAGGAAACTTATCTAGTAAATAAAAACATACACCAAGGGAATTACATTAAAATAGAATTTTTAATATGTTGTTTATGTTTTACATAGTATAAAATAATACAACTTTTAATTTTAACTTATAAGGAAATTTAGAAATTGCTAATAAGGTTTAGAAATCTGTTAGAATGTGCGTACAATATACAGTGGGCTACAGAGATACATTCTGAGGACGATCAGAGCATACTGATCGAAACGTCGAGTTGTAACCTCCAGTTTTCTGAACTAATTACTACTCAATAGAGAATTTCACATGGTGTCACATAATTAGTCTTTACTTATCCTCTTGCACCATGCAAAGCTACAGAAGTTTTACAGAGATACAGTTGGTGGAGCCCATTCATCCTACTGTTATTTACAATGTGCATCGAGGTGTAATTAGAATGATAACAAAGACAAATTGGATCAAACCATTTACAGCTGACCAATATTTTCTCATATTGGTTTCCAGTGTTAGCTACTGTTGGTGCCAAGGCGTTGCTGTAGTAGCATATTGCTGTTCTCTATGGTGCACTCAATTGCATGAACAGAATTTAAAGCCAACTGAGTTCATAGAACCCTCGATTTTCGGTTGAGCTCGAGCATCGAAATGCTTGAATAAATGCCCAGTTCGATATTGTGCATTCTATCAGCACCATAGATGAAGTGGATTAATAAATGTGTTGGACATTGTTGAGGAACAAAGAGTTATCCACAGGGCAGCATTCCCCTACTAATGACCACAGAATCAAAGGGATTAAAGGAATCTGTGCTTATGAGACAGGAATCCCACCTAGTGAGACTTATCACTTTCAGTATGAAGGGTCTGGCAAAGGAAGAATATCGATACCGTTTACAATGAGCATTTTGCAACTTGGTTTCAATTTG
>CM055820.1:42976990-43002917 GCA_029582265.1 Zoroaster sp. YZ-2022
CTAACCCGAATGGTTTCAAATGGTGAATGTACTATACAGTGGCTTATAAATCGATTCAAATGCACGGTGTGGATACACTACACCTTGGTATGTTTCACAAAACGAGATGGTTTCAAAATGGTGCATCAACTTGTCTGAAAAGGCACCAGAAGTAGGAGGTTAAATGAGGATAATAGTTTTAAATGACATGTATGTACATCTATTACTGCATACATGTACATGCAGTACAGTATAGTGTGTTTGTAAAAAACATATGAGTGAGCATAAATACACAATCTACAAGTATGCAGTTACCACACCATCAGTATACACAATACTGATAACTTTGTTAGTAAAAAAAAATGGGAGAATGAGATGACAAGTTTTATCCCATTACATACTAATAATGTTGGTGATTGTTCTAACTCAAAAAATGAAGTGTCTGGGTAATTAAGAAATAACAGCGTGTGTCTTAAAAGGTGTTCTAAGGTTGCACTGCTGTAAAGTATCAATGCAATAAATTAACATGCATAATATTTTGTGAAACCCACCTTGTACATTTTTCACTATATACTACTCAAGTAGTATGTCTAGTGAGGTGTTTGGCATTTTAACAAAAAATCATTTTCAAAAAATGGGTTCTGACGTCATGAAAGTATTGATGACGTCACGCGGATAGCCGCTGGTTTTACGATGATAAAAAATCGATGAGATATTTAAAAAAAAACTTTAAAAAATCGATGAGATATTTAAAAAAAAACTTTAAAAAATCGATGAGATATTTAAAAAAAAACTTTAAAAAATCGATGAGATATTTAAAAAAAAACTTTAAAAAATCGATGAGATATTTAAAAAAAAACTTTAAAAAATCGATGAGATATTTAAAAAAAAACTTTAAAAAATCGATGAGATATTTAAAAAAAAGAGACTTTTAAAAAGTGATATAATGAATTAATATTATCTAGTTGTATAATAAAGATGAATACAACGAAATATTTATCGAAATACACATTGAAAGAATTGAAAGATTTTACGCGACAACGCATTGGTCAAATAATTATCGTGAAAAACAGCAAGAATAGAGTTGATAAACGTAGTTGGTACAACGCGGTTAAAAAGTATATAAATCAACAAAAACCAAAGCCATTGTATGAATTAAATTTAGAGGAATTACGAGAGCTCGTAGCAGTTAAAAATATTGAGCTACCGCTACACGGCTCTGGAGCAAACGAGGGATTGATTAAAAAAGACTACATTAACGCTATTAAAAGGTTTTTCGGTAGAGAAACAAAGTTGAAATTTAACCCTTTTATAATCGGTGGTAGTCGTTTACGACAGCATGTAATGAATGTTCCGTTGAATCACAGCAAAGAAAAAGATTTAAATGTTTTTTGGAGAGCTGTAACTCCAAAGATTATAGTCGAGCTAAAAAAGGACCTAAAAGATTTTAAATCATTCAAGTTTATGATATACATACAAATTAAATTATTCAAAGAAAAACCAAACAACGTGACCGATTTAAAGACAGCGTTTTATCATAATAATAAGCAAATTGTTTTATTTAATTTAAACAATATCGAAAATATACTCAATACAATCATTTCGCGAATTCAAGAAGTTTTAGAAAAAGACACTAATGAGGGTAGTGGATGGGTAGTAGATCGTATCGTTTCAATGAATCTAAGTCTAGCAAAACTTCAACTTTTGAGAGGAGGTTCTTATATAGATCTGTGCGATTATATTAAAAATAAGAAAGCGTGCATCAACGTAAAAAACGACGATGACGATTGTTTGCGATGGGCTTTGCGCGCTCATCGTTTTCCCGCGAAAAAGAATGGTCAAAAAACTAACAAGTACCCAATAGAGGACGGTTTTAATTTTAACAATATCGACGCTCCTACACCCCTCAATCAAATTAAGCGAGTAGAGAAACAAAACAATATAGCGATAAACGTTTTTGGATGTGAGTCAAACGTGATTATGGTTTACGAGCTCAGCTCACAACCCGCAGAGATAGATCGCATAAATTTACTATTGATTCATAAAGAAGAAGAAGAAGGAACTAGATCTCACTACGTTTACATTAAAGACGTGAATAGATTACTTTTTGATCAAACTAAACACAAAAATCGTAAGCATTTTTGTTTGAGATGTTTACAAGGTTTTTCAACGGAATTATATCTCGAAAACCATAAAGAAATGTGTAAGGGAACAAACGCTAGACCAACGACTATCGAAATGCCTGAAAAGGGTAAAAATGATAAATTAAAGTTTATCAATTTTCATAAAAAGATGAAAGTTCCATTTGTAATATACGCCGACTTTGAAAGTGTTATTAAAAAGATCAAAGACGTAAACTCTACTAATACTACGAGACTACAAGAACACGTTGTTTGCGGTTATTCGTACGTCGTTGTTTGTTGCGACGGTACAAGTAGCTCTCCCGTTACGTACAGGGGAGAAGACGCGGCTAAACATTTTTTAAATGAATTACAGAAAGAAGAAGAAAAGATTAATACGATATTTAAAAACCCTAAAAAATTAAACATGACTGAAGAAGACTGGCGAGATTACGACTCTGCTAGCGAGTGTTGGGTATGCGAAAAGAAGTTTTTTAATGACCCCGACGACAAGTTTAAGAAAGTTAGAGATCATTGTCACATTACCGGAAAGTATCGAGGCGCAGCGCATAATAAATGTAATTTTCAACTCAGTTTAAAACCAAAGAAAACCAAAATTCCGGTTGTATTTCATAATTTGCGAGGCTACGACTCTCATCTCATTATACAGGCCGCCGGTCTCATCGAGGGAAATTTAACGTGTATTCCAAACAATATCGAAAAGTATATTTCTTTTAGTATTAATCAACTACGATTTATAGACAGCGCTCAATTTTTACTAGCTTCGTTGGACAAACTCGTTCAATCAAACGATTCTTTTCCAATTACATTAAAACTAGAACCCAATGTAGAAAAATTCAATCTCATTAAAAGCAAGGGTATTTATCCTTACGAGTACATGGACTCTTCGAGCGTTTCAAAGAAACGCGACTTCCCCTCAATAAAACGTTTTACAGTAGTCTAAACTGTCAACACATTACGAGAGAACAATACGAGCACGCTAAAAACGTTTACAACAAGTTTGATTGTAAAAACTTGGGTGATTATCACGATTTGTACGTGCGTACCGATACTTGCTTGTTGGCGGACGTATTTGAAAACTTTCGTAAATACTTGTTTAAAACAGTACGGTTTAGATCCTGCTAATTATTATACGAGTCCTGGATTGAGTTTTGATGCATGTTTGAAACATACAAAACAAACTTTAGATTTATTAACAGATATCGACATGCATTTGTTTATTGAAAAAGGCACGCGAGGAGGAACGTGCATGGCGAGTAAACGATACGCGAAAGCAAATAATGTATATTTAGACGACTACGATAAAACGAAACCATCGAGTTACATTTTAAATTTAGACGCTAATAATTTATACGGCTTCGCTATGAGTCAACCTTTACCGACCGGTGGTTTTAAAATGTTGAGCGAAAAACAAATTAACAAACTCGAGAGAGATGGTTTCAAAAACAATAAAGGATACATTTTAGAGGTTGATTTAGAATATCCAAACATTTTACACGATTCTCACACTGCGTTTCCACTAGCGCCAGAGTCGTTGATAGTACCGAAAGAATGGATGAGCGACTATCAAAAGAATTTACTAAAAGATAAGCCCGCTCCAAACGTTACTAAATTAGTACCAAATTTATACAACAAGAAAAACTACGTGCTTCATTATCGTAATTTACTATTGTATTTACAACTCGGCATGAAACTGACTAAAATTCACAAAGTTTTACAGTTTGATGAATCGTGTTGGATGAAATCGTACATCGATTTAAATACACGATTAAGAAAAGATGCGACGAGTGATTTTGAAAAAGATTTGTACAAACTCATGAACAATTCGGTTTTTGGAAAAACGATGGAAAATGTAAGAAATCGCGTCAACGTAAATTTGAAGCGATTAAACGATCCAAAATCGGAAAATGAAATTCGCAGGCTCATCGCGAGACCAAATTTTGCAGAGGCTAGGATTTTTGATAATGATTTGGTTGCGATTCACATGCACAAAACAAAACTCAAGCTCAACCGCCCAATCATTATTGGAATGAGTATACTAGATTTATCCAAGGTTTTCATGTACGATTTTTATTACAATCATTTTAAGCAAAAATACGGTAACGATTGTGAGTTGATTTACACGGATACAGATAGCCTCCTGTTGGAAATTAAAACGAAAGATGTTTACAAAGATATGAAAAAAGACAAACGATTGTACGATTTTAGTAATTACGACAAGAGTCATTTTCTGTTTTCTGAAGAAAACAAAAAAGTGATCGGTAAAATGAAAGACGAGTGTGCGAAAACTGTAATTTCTGAAGTTGTTTGTTTAAGACCCAAAATGTATTCGATACTTTTATCAAACAAAGACGAAATAAAAAAAGCTAAAGGCGTTAAAAGACAAGTTTTAAAAAACAAGATTGAATTCAACACATTTAAACAAGTTTTATCATTAAAAAAAACTCTACATCACCCTATGAATTTTATTAGACACGTAAACCATAGACTATATACAACTCGAATAAATAAAAAATCGCTCGACTCTCTAGATACAAAGAAATATATTTTAAAAACCGGAATACGCACTCTTGCTTACGGTGATTGTTCGATTAATGACGAATGATCGGTGGATTCATCGTATCTTTAGGAATAATTTGTATTTCTTCTCTTACAAAACTACGTGCGGGGCCTCCTTCTACATAATACAATATGGGTTGATTCGCACCTTTCATCGTTTTAGATATTCTATAAATTTTTAAACTCCATATAGGATCGGTCGCTCTACGTCTCGTATCTTTTTCAGCTTCACCGGGCGCGTATAAATACCGAACTAGCGAGTTTAATGGAATTCTTTTTTCATTCTTTTTACCCGGTGATGCTGGATTTTGCTCAACGCCATCTAATTTAATAGCGTCTTTGGGTTTCGAGTTAATCAGTCGCGTCGTCTCGTTGTTTAACGCTTTTACGACCGCCGGTAATCTTTTAACCCATTCTCTATTTCTCGTATCGGTAACAATTTCTTGACCGTATTGATGCGAAAATAATCTTTCGGCAAAGTTCTATTAAATCTCTCAACGATACCCTGAGCTCTGTGATTACCAGCTTCTCCTCGCTGAATTTTTACATTATGCTCGCTCATCAAAGCATTAACGCTGCTCATGAATTCTTTTCCGGGGTCGACTTTTATAATTTTAGGCCAAACCAACGGCGATCGTTTGTAAATTTTTTCAAAAGCATCGCTTACTCGCGTGGCTGTTTTATCGATTAAAGGTACTGCAGCTTTATATCTGCTGGCTTCATCCACGACCGTTAACGCGTACTTGTACGTAATTCTACCGACTTTGTCGTGCGGAAGAAACAACAAGTCTGCTTGATGAACCTCGTTTGGTTTTTCGAGCGAGCTATTTGATGAGGTTGGTCTCCGGGAATATATTTAGGGGATATGGTAAATAAATTTGCCATAGCGCTTGCTTTTTATCCATCGTCGAACGAATTTTACATTTACTTTCGTTTCTTTAGCCAGCTTGCTGATTGCTGATTGACCTTTGTGTAGTATCCTCTCGGACTATAATAAGCGTTGGATAGTTTTCGTTCATCCATTTAATATTTATAAATATTATTCTTAACATTCTATTCAGCGGGCATGAGTGAATTTGGTAAAATTCCTTGTTTAACTAACCACATTTGCGTCGCACCGCTTAATGTAATCGTCGCGGTTAGTTTTAACCCGTCTTTTATATCCAATTTTCCTAAATCGGCTGGTTTCATTTTAAATATTGTTTCACCTAACATGCTATATAAAATTACTAAAAGAGTCATAACTGAGCTGTGATAAATTGTATCGGCGATCGTTTTCGTATTTATAGGCATTGAAGACATGTTTATAATCGTTAAATATAATAAAAACTTTTTATTCCATTTCAAGTTCTCTGGGGGTGGGTGGTGTAGCGAGTTTAACGCTAGCGAGTTTAACGGGTTCGTTTTTAAATGTTGGTTCTGAGCTAAACAAGAAATAAGTTCCAATAGCAATAACTCCAATAGCAATATAAAAATAATTGTAACTCGTTTCATTGCTCATAGTTTCTTTATAACCTTCGCTATCTAGTTTAACGCTTTTCGCGGGTTTAGCGAGTTGTAGTTTTTTCTGTCTATTAAGTTCGGCGAGTTTTTTACCGGCAGCGAGTCTGTTTGGGTTTTTTGACTTAGTCGCTGGTTTCGTCACTGTCTTTGGTGTTGGTTCTGGTTGCGCAATCTCCTTCGGTATTTGCTCGTTGGTTTCCATCGCTTTTATTATCAATTGAAGATAATGTTTCTTCTTTTCTTTTTAAATGTGTTTGCCGTAATCAGCGAAACGCTGATCGGAGCGAGAAACATACCGTACTTGTAGTATATTTCACACAACGTTGTATTAAGCATGCTATTAATGAACGGATCTTTTTCTAAATCTGAAATTAATTTACCTTCATCATCAATTTGAAATTTATGGTCATACAAATCAATACGATTTAAACTAAGCCCCAATAGTTTAGCGTATAGCGTTATAATGGCGCTACCTAAAGACTGAGTAATATCGCGACCTAATTTAGTTTCATATTGCGTGTAATACTTCTCGCTCTTGCTCGCTTAAAGCTTCAATATCGCCAACGCTTAGTTCTTTACCGAAAAACTTTTTAGAGTCTCCTCCTATTACGACCGATAAAAGACGTAATTTTTTTTTCAATAATAAGCTATCGTCGTTGATATTTTCGTTAACGAGTGGCGTCTGTATATTTTCGTTTAATATCTTATGTACATCTTCCATTTATTATACGTACTAGAAGAATAATCGATTAAATTTATTTAAAAATATAGGAACCAATAATTAGTTTTAGATAACCCATCGGCGTTTAAAAGCTCGTTAAGATTTAACATTAGATCTTTTACTCGTTCAGCATCTATACTATTAAATATACCTTTTACTTTTTCAGTATTATCGTTTAATACTTGTACTAATTCTTGTCTTTCTTTCGCAGTATTTACGAGTTGGTTAAGATTATATATAAAATCATTTACTTGTTCAACATTTACGTTCGTAAATACTCGTTCAACATTCATATTTATAAATATGCTTTATAATATTTATTAAAATGTGAAACAAACAATTGCCCTTAACCTAAGAGTAATTGCCCTTAACCTAAGAGTAATTGCCCTTAACCTAAGAGTAATTGCCCTTAACCTAAGAGTAATCGCTCTCGACTTGACTCTTAACCTAGGTAATCGCTCTCGACTTGACGGTAATCGCTCAGTCACGTATTTCCCAACTGGTAGGCTGATCCGTTTTTAAAATTAATTTACGACGTTTAACTCTTTTTAATTGTTCATGAATTTCCATTCTCAACTCGCGAGTAGGTACAACATCATTTTCTCTAAGACAATTCTCGTACGAGTCTCTATCTTTACAATAAAATAAACATATCCATTTGAGTTGTTCTCTAAAATCTTTCAATACGCTATTGTATTTTTGAGTAAGTATCCAACAACTATGTTTAATATGCCTACCGCTAAAAGCCAATTGCGTGATCATACATTTATTATTTTCGTCGTATTTTTTATAATGCAACTGTTTATTCGCGCTGCAATCGTCGATGATAAACAACGTTTCTTTATTTTTGAAAGCGTCGCTATAAATTTGTATAGCCCTATTCAGCGATATGTCGTTTAAATCATTAACGTGTACGTTATCATCGTTTAGAACCCATTTTCTATTTTTGTACGCATCATTGTTAAAAATGGTAGGGCATAATATAACGATATTTTCAAAATATTTAAAATATTCATTTTGTAATAAATTTAAAACAAATTCAGTTTTACCACATCCCGTTTGTCCGCAAATTAACGCAGCGTGTGGATCTTTAGGTAACATTTTCTTTTTAATATTAAACGTTTTTTAAATAATCACTCGATGTTTAATAATCGACCGATTCGAAACGCGAGTTTCTAATATTTAGTTGCGCGTCCATGATAATAAAAGTATACATGTTTAGTTCACCCGCACTCTCGGCTTCTTTTTCAATTTGAATGGTAATTCCCTCGGACAAGTTTTGCACTCGTCTTCCGCTTCCGTGTAATACATTATCGGTACTCGTTCTTAAATCTAAAAATAAACCGTATCGATTAAGTAAATAATTCGATAGTTTAACGTTTGATAAATCTAGAGCTTGTACAACTCGTATAGCGTGTTGTTTTCTCGAATCACCGAAATATTTTGAAATCTCTTCCCATTGTTGATATCTTTTCATTCCGTGTGCGTAGAGTTGATTGGGAACGCCTTCGATAGTAATACTAACTTTTGTTATTTTCGGATTATAAAACTTGTTGCTTTCTTTCACGTCGGGTTCTTTGAATAGAAACAATATTCCTTTCATACTTTTTGCTGGGGTATTTAAATTTATATTCCACATTGTATATTTTTTGTTGTACGTAGTTACGCTCTGTCTCAGTACGCGATCAAACAATATACTCGTTCTATCGCTGTATTGATTTCTAATTGTTCTAGCGAGTTCCGGCATATGAACAACCTCAAATTCTAAAGAAATTCCACTTATGACATATTTTGCATTGTCGTCGGTGCTTTTAATCACATTTTCAAATTTATTAAAAACGAGTTCGTAAGTCAATCGATCTCCTATACCTGACTGATAGTAAGGTTGATGATCGGTCAACAATTCAAAATCCAGCGGAATGTAATACCTATTTTTATACGCGTCCGCGATAGCTTTATCCGCTCCACCGTTGCCCGCGGGAACTTTATCGCTAGCGTCTATTCTCATTTTAGTTACGTTTTCAGTTTCGATTCCTTGATACACTAAATTTTCGCGCTGATCTTTGGTCAACCATTCGTCTTTGTAACAATTGAATACATCCGCATCGTCTAAACTAAATATTTCATTTCCTTCCATTTTAATGATTATGTGTTTTACGATAGCTCTACCGATGTTTTGCACCAACGTTCTATTTTCATCGTTGACGCTAACGAGTTCAATGTTGAAAGCTAATCGCGTTGTATTTGGAACGATGACGTCGTTCATTCCTAAATTTGGAAAACGAACCGTCAACAATTGATTTTCGTTTATGGTACTCGGATTGTTTGTAATGACGACTTTTTGGCGCATTCCTTTTACACCTCGAGGTTCTCTTATTCTTCTGTTTGGATCTAGCGTATCTCCGTACGTATTACTCGTCATATTTAACGTTGTTAAATATAATAATTTTTATATATAATCTGCGTAAAACTATATTTAACAACACTATTTTTTATGTGTTGTTGATTATAAATGGTATCTGTAGCGATGATGGTTGGAGGTGCGGTCATTAATGCGTTAGCGTTTACTGGATCGAATTTTTTATTTAGTAATTTACGTGGTAATGACGCGGAACAAGAACGTAAACGTCACGATTTAGCGTTGGAACATCTTTCGAAAGCTAGAGACGAATTTAGTAAAAAGCGTTTAAAATATATAGATTATTTAAATGAGAAAATACAAAAAGAATCGAGCGCGATAAGAACTTTTAATAACATTAACGAAGCGATGCAAGAATATTCGCGAGTTTCAAATACACGAGTAAATTTACCTCTCGATTTACGACAAGAACCGCGATTAGAAGATTTTTACGTTCCTAGCGAAGATCAAAAAACTGGAGAGATGGTATTTATCATTATTGGTATGAGTGTAGTTGGTTACGCGAGTTGGAGATTGTTAAAATAAAAAGTAATTGTAAATGGCAGAAGGAGGGCGCGATCTTATGGAGCTAGATCCGTTATTACAAGATCTTAACGATGAAGAAGAAGATTCTATGCAAGAAACAAATGTTAATAATGATAACACCGAACAAACGCTACCCAATTGGGGGCAACCCACACGTTTAGGTAGCCAAGACTATTATAAAAGTAGAGAAGATGCTGTTGATGCATTTTACAAACAATTGAATAAACCAAACGTTGTAAAAGAATATAAAAGATTTAGTTACAGATATGGAGTAACTTTGGTTTATAAAAGAAGACGGCCAACTAATACGTTTAACTAACTTAACAGTAAAAATGGGCGATACATTTTAGGAGAATCTACTTTAAAAAAAGGTAAAGATCTTTTTACGAACTTTATGGTTTACAAAACCAAAACCAAAAAATAACGTCAGAGGTACAAGAAAAAGCGGGTGAAGTTTTAAAAGAGATAGAAGCACGACCACCATCACCAGAGATTGTTATTGATAAAACGCCTCTTCGTAGAGAAGCAGGTCGAAAGTTACCAACGCTACCTCCACTGCAAGATGAAGAAGAAGAAAAAGAAGAAGATTACAATGATAACATTGAAATGAGTGATTTACAAGTTAAAAAAACGATAGATAAGGTTGAAGAATTTCTTGGTTTTCTTACGCAAGATGCACTAACTCTAGAGGAAGCGAATATATACCGTGAATTAAAGGGTTACGTTAGTCTTATGAAAACGGCGCAAGGACATAAATTAAAATTTGAAGCTGAATTATACACGCGTAACGAAGAATTAACCGAAATTAGAACTAGAATTGCTAACAACGACGTAGGAGATGAAAATGCGATAGATCAACTACGTCAACGAGAACAAGAATTATTAGATGAAATTGATACGATTAGAAAAGAAATTGCCAAGTTTGATTATAAGAATAGTAGCCAACTCAATAGAATTAAAGAAACGTTATATAGAATAAAAAACATAGACGTTACGTTGGGTGAAAGAATTAAAACTTTATTTAGAGAACAAGGTGTAACGATTATCAGTATATTAACAGCTTTTAGTATGACCATTGCTTTTTTCGTCAAATTGATAGTAAGTTCAGTTATTCCAAAACCAACTCCTGCGCCAGAACCCATTCCACCAACACCCCCGAGCGGCGGCGTAAAAGAGTGGATACAAAAAACATTAAAAAATCTAGCGAATGTATTATCTAAACTGGGAGCGAAAGCTTTAGCCGCTTTGCCAGCCATTATCGGTAGTATAGTAAGTTGGTTATTTAAAACAGCTTCCAACATTGTCGCGTGGACGGCGGAACATTTATGGTTAACGCTAAGTGGAGTCGGAGTATTAGTTTTAGCTTATACTCAGAAAACGCTGACGCGATAGCGTGTTTTAAAACAATTCATAAATCATAACACCTACACCGGCTAAAATCGCAAAACCAAGTATTAAAGAATTTTTTTCTTCTTGATGCGTATCTTCTAAAGAGTCTTCTTTTATCACATCTTCTAAATTGCGCGTGCTGATTGCGTCTTGCGCGTGCGCTATTGACGATTTAGAATCATCTTCTACATGTTTTGTAATTGATTCGCTGTCGTTAAGCAAAGGTAAAATAGGAAAAACAACGGGCGTTGAATTTGTATCTAAATTTGAACCTAAAGATAAACCGCTCGTCGCGATTAATAGATTATTGTTGTATCCCGCATAATTACCTATTCGTAAATTCATATCGCTAGGCATCATGTATAAATTTTCTCCTAGACAAAAGTTTAAACTACTGCGAGCGTATTGTAAAACATCTTGATATCGTTGAATGCTAGCTCGTAAATCGACTGGAGAGTCAATCTCTGCTTCTACTATATTTATAAATTCGCGTTGCGCATCTAAACCCGTACCACCCGCTAAAAATGAGCTTTTTGCTTGCGCTTGAGCTCCTAAAATCGCGTAAACGTACGTTCTTAACGAGTCGTTTATTCGTTGTGTACCAACATCCGTAAAACCTCTAGACTCGCTGATTATAAATTTTGACCAAGCGCTCTTGGTTGAAGATTGTGAAATGAATGCGATCGTATAGGTCGAAGGATGGTCTCCAAAACTCATCCTAGTCGCGGTTTTGTAATAATCATAATCGGTCACCTCGGTAGAAATAACGTTCAAACTACTTTTGTTATAGTTGTTATTGGGTACCGCTTTGATACCGTTATCGTAATAATAAGCAGTTCCTAATCCGTTTGAATTTAAATCGACTCGTTGTTTCCAATTGTTGTTTTGCGAAAGGTGAAATTCTTTACATATTTTTTTGTACGCGCTCACGTCTATATTATTGGCAAACGCATTATAGAAATTTTGAAAAGATGCGGGGCAGCTCATTTCTTTGAGCAATCGTCTAATTTGATAATAGACGTGAAATCTAAAAAAACTACGAATCATTGGGTTTAAATGGTTTAAATGTTGATAACTCACGCCGCATCTCGTCGTGGCGCAGTACGTCACAAAATTTATTTGATTTTGATAAAATTTGAGCGGGTTGGAATACCAATCGTCAACAACGTCGTCGCTTTTAACGCGAGGCAGCTTGTAGTTGTTGAAAACATTATTAAAACGAACGTTAAAAAACTCGTTCTTGTTTACGTAAATGTTTATACTCGTTAAATCGCCATCGTTAAAATCGAGAGGCGCTTTAAAATTTCCAGATTGCTCGTACGAATACGTAAAATTACTCTCGAATGCTAATGGAAACGTGCTTCGCGGTAGCGTCATTTATTATTAGAAAAGTTATATATAATGTTTAATAATAAAATGTATCATACGTTTGAAATCGAAATTGGTAAAGAAGGTGGATCGATTTCTTTAGAAAACGTTATCGATAATCGGCGAGGCAATCTCTCGATTATATTACACAGCGTAAACATTTGGGTGGGATATTACAACATACGTAAAAAAGAAAGAATACTAATTCGTACGGTTGGTGAATCGGAAGGTGAAGTAAAATTTATCGAAGCGGGCCTTTACAACATTGTCGAAATTATCGAGATTATAACTAAAAATGAGCCTTGGATAACGTATAGAATCGATAAATCCAAGGGTGAATACACGTTAATATTAGCTCAAGCGAACAAGAGCGTTAAATTTACATCTGGGTTAGCTAATTTATTGGGGTTGCATAGCGAATCTCTAACCGCGGGAGAATATAACAACAAAATTGACGTACAACTTTTTAAATTTTTTTACATTCATTGCGATCAAATTTCTACGACCGATAATTATTTCAACGGAAAAGCCTGCACAATTTTAAACTCGCTGCCTTTGCGAGACGCGTCGTTTGGTGAAAGCATGTTCATGCAATATACAAATCCATTAGCAAAAAAATTACGACTCGGAACTTTTAACGAGTTGAGTTTTCGAGTTAGAGATAGCAAAAGTAGAGATATACATAATCACGGTTTCCCCATTATTTTAAATGTTGAAATAATATAAAATATGGCGAGTATTTACGGACCGAGTCGCGCTTACGTGAAGCGTACAACGAATATTAGAACGATCGCTAGCGATGAATCGAAAGACGAAATTTACGAACATCACGGATATCTAAACAGAGATGAAATTTTACAGCGATTAGTTTTAATCGAAAAAGTCGACGTTGTACTCGGATGGCACGATATTTTTAAACAACCCTTTTTCTTGTTTACGACCGCGCCCACGTACTGTAGTATTTTCACGCAGTTTATAAAAACCGATAGTTTCGTCACGCATTCAACGACGCGCGATTACGCTAGCAACATTTATTATATTCCTTCTCCGCAACGAGATGAAAAATTTCATTTTCTCGATGATGAAATTCAACATTTAAAATACGAAATGTGTTTTAAAATACGAAACGTTAGAAAAGTTTTTGTTGAAGCGAGTTTCTTCGGTTCTCTAAATTCAAAAATCTGTTTCAATATAAAAATAGCAAGTTTACCGTCGAATTAATGTTGAAATAATATAAATGGCGAGTATTTACGGACCGAGTCGCGCTTACGTGAAGCGTACAATGAGTGAGTGGGGTGATAGTCAAAAAAGTGAAAAAAACATTGTCTTTGAAGATACTGGATATATCCCCCCTAGTGAGCTTGGAGGAAGACATGTAACATTAACTTCTTTTGAATATTTCAACACTTTACACTTTGAAATGCAGCTGTTTCTCAACACACTACTTTTTTATGTTGATGATTTATTATTTTATTCACTATTTGCAACGAGTCATAGAGGTGAAAACAATGTTTATTCTGTAGTAAAAACCGAACGATTTGATGAAGATCATTCTCGTGGAAATCATCAAATTGAATTACCAAGTGGAGGAGTTTTTACTTTTACAAATGAACCGAGTTATTTTGAATGTATAGTATGTTTCCTTTCAAATCGTTATGTAAATCATGCTAAATTCTATTTAAAATCTACTTTTTGGTTCTTTGACCTCAGGAATATGCTATGAAGTTTTACTTAAAAAATTCAATTTATACTTTTCCCTAAAGATTAAAATCTTTTTCTATTAATAAAACATATAATGAGCGCACCTATAGAATCGACGAATGTACTTTTATCCAAATTTACCCCTTTGACGAATGACGCTAAATCATTTCGATTGCAAACAATTTACGATATTCAAAAAGAATTACGAATCGAAATAAACGAACGTGAAGCCGTATATAAAAAATATAATAAAATCATAAACGCTTGTAACAACGCAGAAACTCTCGCAGAATTGGGCTGTATTGGAGCGGGGTCCATCGGAATAGCCAGTATCACTACCGTCGTATCATCGCCGGTAGGATTCGCTTTAGAAGGTTTAGCTTTGGGGTTGGGCGGCGCAGCTTTAGCTCTTATTTACGCTAAAAATAAATTGTATAAAAAAGCTAAAAAACACGATGAAATACGAATTTTAGCGTTGAGTAAACTCAACACGATCGAAAACCACGTTAGTAAAGCTTTAGAAGACGGTTACATCAACCAAGAAGAATTTGTACTCGTGACTGAAGAGCGAGAAAAATATTATAAAATGAAAGAAAAAATCCGTAACGCCGTCGCGAAGAGTGAACCGGAGGTTAAAACGCAAGTAAACTCTGATGTTGTAAATGCAGAAAAAAAAATTCTTATAGAAAAACTTTTGAGTTTAAAGTAGCTTTGACTATAAATAAAAGCTATTACGCTTCGTGTCAGCAAAAACACGCTTCGCGAGTAGCGGAGCGTGTAAAAACGTTCGATAGACCTCCTCCGTACGCCCCAGCGGCGCAATTATAAATATCTTTCTAACAATTCTTTCATCACTCTATTGTAACAACGTTTAGTTTTTCCTCTCGCTACATATAATATATTCGCACATTTGGTACAAAAGCCCGCCTTTGCTTTTGTACCATTTTTACATCTATAACATGCAAGTGAAATACTTTTACCTAGCCGAATACGGTATCGATGCATCGGGCAATAGACATCACCACGAATACTCATTCTACAACACTTGACGTTTTTACCAACTAAAAGCCATTCACACAAAATCATCGTTCTCTCCATCTTTATTATACAACTAGATAATATATATTCATTATCTCACTTTTTAAACCACGTTAAAGCCTCACCAAATCTCTGTAATAACCGTGTGAATACGAGTTACGTCTCCGTTTGCTAAAATGTGTCTGTATGGTAATAATATTTTTTCAACTATTCTACAAACGTAGTGATATTTATCGTCTTTTTTAATCAATAGTAATTTTACGTTACTATTACAGAATAATCGATTAAATATTTTCAATTGTTTCAATGCGTATTTGAGTTGTTTCTTTGTATACATCTTTATTATTAAACAATATAATAGTTAATTCATTATCTCAATTTTTTAAAGTCTCTTTTTTTTAAATATCTCATCGATTTTTTAAAGTTTTTTTTTAATATCTCATCGATTTTTTAAAGTTTTTTTTTTAATATCTCATCGATTTTTTAAAGTTTTTTTTTAAATATCTCATCGATTTTTTAAAGTTTTTGTTTTAATATCTCATCGATTTTTTAAAGTTTTTTTTGTAATATCTCATCGATTTTTTGAAAATGATTTTTTTTTTAATATCTCATCGATTTTTTAATCATCGTAAAACCAGCGGCTATCCGCGTGACGTCATCAATACTTTCATGACGTCAGAACCCATTTTTTGAAAATGATTTTTTTTTTAATATCTCATCGATTTTTTAATCATCGTAAAACCAGCGGCTATCCGCGTGACGTCATCAATACTTTCATGACGTCAGAACCCATTTTTTGAAAATGATTTTTTTTTTGTTAAAATGCCAAACACCTCACTAGACATACTACTACTCAAAACAATTTAGGGAACACGTTGTGTTGCATGTGTTACTGCAAGAGGTGGTCACACCCGTTATTGAAATGTTCCATGAACCGGGATTTTCATTTGCAACCCCCTCTCTCTTTCAGTAGTCATGTCATGAAATGTGTAATCACTACATGCATCCTTTATCATATGTTTCATTGTGCAGTTGTTTCTCATCAATTCTGTGAAACATTGTGTTTATCTGAAATAAATGATCTTGCTTTAACTGAGATTAAATTGTTTTGAGTAGTATATTTAGAATAATACCTGAAATATTGAAGAAAGGCTTAGTTTTGGATGATAAGTCTAAACCAGTAAACCTAAAATAAGATTGTGTTGAACGTACGTACACATGTGTGTCTCATAATCATTGCAGCCCAACTGTGTGGATTATGGTGAAATTCTGTCACATTTACCAAGAAGATGTTTGTTACTCTTGCTGCAAATGTTTTGAAAGCAGTTAGTACATGTTGATCATGTGTGTTTTTCAGTTTTTTTGTATATTTATATGTTTTATTATTTAGTTCCATGTGATTAAATGAGCAGATATATGAATTGAAATGACATAAATGTCGAATTGCAGCTACTATTAAACTCAGTATTCACCACTCTTCAATTGAAATGATAATTACAAGATGATGCTGCATTCACAAAAGTATGTCTACCTACAACGGGTGTATCATCAATGTCAGGCTTCCTTCAGTACAAATGATGTTTCTTGAATGATGTCATCATAGAAATGTGACTATAATGGATGATTCAGTGTCAGCATTCCTTCAGTACAAATGATGTTTACTGACTGATGTTTCATCTTAGAACGCCACTACAATGGACGAATTCAATATTAACACTCTTCAGGCATGTCAGGACTAATTTTTATTTTATTTTATTACATTTTACACTGGCAATCAGATTACATCAATTAAATATAAAACCAAACCCTAATAAACTACAAATACACAAAAATTCATTTTAAACAAAGCCAGTGAATGGTAAGATAGAACAGGTGACCAGCACCTCTACAAGGCCATCCTACCACAAGAAACTCACTAAACATTATATACCTCTTTACACCCCCCAGCCCCTCCCCGCCCCGTTACACCACTAGAGGGCCGCTGAAGCAAGTTAGGACGGAAAAGAACGAAAAAGACAACATTAAGCAACAAATTAAATACGCCGACAGAGAGAGCAATGGCAAAAGGACATCCATGTGCAAATATTATCTACCGAAAAACTGGAAGAACATTTTGTTCTGTAAAACTGAGATATTTGAGATTTAAACTCAATGATGTTCATGGAAGATGTTGTCATCAATACAATGTGAACAGATGTTATTTCTCCATTGCTTAAAGTTAGTACAGTATATGTAAATATGAGCAGTTATTTGTAATAGAAGCAATATTTGATGTGCAATGTGCTAGTAAGAGTTTGCCCTTGAATACCCGTGAAGATAGTCAACATGTGCTGTAATTACAGTACATGTAAATTGTTATTAGAGTTATTGGTGAGAAAGTCATCCACGCAAAAACCATATTACCCAAATGTTCTTAAAAAAACTTCTAATAGCCAATGCTTTACTAGTGTACATGCAAAATCAATTTTAATCTAATGTTGTTATGTTATGATACAAACACTACAAAAACTGACTCATCTGTAACAAACTCTTGATAGCACAGTGCATTGTCAATCCTGGAATCATTTGAGACAAATTGTTAGTGCTTTCATCTTGTCTTTCTCATGATACCATTCTGGTACATGCACACTCTTGTATACGAGCAATAAATGATAACTTATTCTGATTTACAGTACAAATATTGGTTAAATGTTTGATTATCATTTTAATAGCAAAACTAATTTGCTTATTTCAATAGCAAATTTGTTATAGACATTTATTCTGATTACAACGAACCTGTGCTCTCAATATTGACAAATCAGCATGAAATTATGGTTAAGTTTTATGATGATTATGATTATACAGTTCATACGGATACCAACACTTCAGAGAAACATGTCTATCTGAAATGTACTGTATTGGTCCAAGTCTGGAATGAAGCATTTAAAGATGTAGATTTGTTTCATACCTTTCCTTTTTGTGTAAGTTACCAATATAAAATATAATGTGTCAACTTAAGCCTTTAGCATCATCACATATGGAACACAAAAGTGCTTTATTTTAACTCTGCAGTAATGTATCACCAGCCACAAGTCCACAAAGCACTGTGTGTACAGTACAAACTGTTTATTTTTTCCCAATACAAAAGCACATGTAAACTTTTGAAATGGACATGTCAGCTTTTCATAAACATGTAAGTTTAATATTTTTTCATTCAGCTATAAGGACATCTCCTTTGACATCCAGCCAGACCCTTATTGTGAAGAGATATTTTGAAAGATACAAGTGTTATGGATCATTGCAACCAAGCAGTAAACAAAAGTAAGTTGATATGATTTGTTCTTCTTCTCATGCTCTAAAAGAGCCGTTATATGCATGTACTTTGCAATAGCTTTTTACTTGTTTCTGAGCACTGTGGTATATCAAGAGTTTGTCACATTGAATGATCTAGATTTCAATACAACGATGTTTTAGAAAGAGAGTCAAGATGAGCCCCGTAAATCAGGGGTAGTCATTTTGTTAAGAAATCTGCATGTATATAATAAGAGTTAAATCATTTGGCCCTCTCAAACAGTCTCAGTCTTTAAACCTTTTAACCCTTTCATTACCAGCCAGTTATGGCAGAGATTACCCTTCTTTACCACAGTAATTAGGAGCCCAATGTCACTTGAGCACCAGTGGGTTTTACACAATTTCATTGAAGTGCGCCCTCACACGGCAGGAATACAATTTTTTAACTTTCTCATTTGTATGTAAAAATGAGTATACAAAAGGGAAGAAAACATTGTGCAAAAGCTAAATATTTGGATCAGTATTTACACTAAAGTAAAGTAATACAAATGGGTGATATTTCATGCACATGGTACAGGTATAAGATTTTTTCCATGGAAAACAACTTGGATGAGATTTTGGGGATTTTTGGGTTATCCACTTGAAATGAAACATTTACTTGTATTCAGTGTAAATACATCACAATCCATGCTAACACCCCCCCCCCCCCAATTCAATGTTGGTTTGGACTAATCTGCAGATTTTTTAAGTGTAAAAGCAAAACAATTAAATATTTGGATCAGTATTTACACTAAAGTAAAGTAATACAAATGGGTGATATTTCATGCAAATACGGTACAGGTATAAGATTTGTTTTCCATGTGAAAAACAACTTGGATGAGATTTTGGGGGATTTTTTTTGGTTATCTACTTGGAAATGAACCATTTACTTGTATTCAGTGTAAATACATCACAATCCATGTTACATTTTACCCCACCCCAATTCAATGTTGGTTTGGACTGTAATCTGCAGCTTGTCCGACCATTCCCAACATTGAACGGTGGGGGGGGGGGGGGGTTTGAAGGCAAATAGTATAGATTTACAATCAAGTGATGTGGTATTTCTCAAAGCAAGGAACTATGCACATAGGTTGGGCACATTGTTTACAGATCATCTTTGTTTGTTTTCGCCTGCCTAATTTTCGGTTACTGCAAACAATGCAGTCGCGTTTCTTTCCATTGGGGTTTTTGCCAGGATAGTGCTGTTGCCCTGTCAACTCAATAGGAATATGGTATCTCAACTGACTTGTTGCGTTACGTTCCCAACCCAACAGCAAGCCCTGTACAATCCCTATACGAAAATCAAGGTTACTGACATTTTTGTTCCCTGCTATGCTGGTGAATATTACTCTGCTATTGACAATACAAATATTCAGCATATGGAAAAAACTCTTTTCCCACCATTTCAAGCTTCTGTGTGTATGATTGTAGTACTGAAAACATTGGTTGGCAAGATCAGTTCCACCCATGTTTTTGTTGTAATCTTCAATACAATTGGGCTTCATAACATCCACAAAATCCACTTGTGCTTTTATTACACCGAATTTGCTTTTTGGACAAATCAGTGTTGCCTACATTAGTTAAAAGTGTTACAGATTTTTTGTCTTGCCAAACGATACACAATTGCCCACCTTTCACCAAAAAATGGGTCATCTCCTTTCTTCATTTTATGGTTTTTTGGGTTTGCGGCCTGGGGTATTCCTGTGTAGTGTAAACGAACAGTTCCACAACATCCGAATCCTAGTTTAGCAAGTTTAGCTACAAGAGCTGGGCTAGTATAGTAATTATCACAATATATTACGTGTCCCTTATTCTTAAGTCCATGGACCAGATCAATGACGACTTTTCCTGCAACTGTTGGGTTTGGCGGATGGCAGTCTGATGACTTGAAATCTACGTCTGCATCATAAACAGTTTGGGTGTCGTCGGCTCCTGTGTACAGTTTCAAGCACACGTGTAGCCTGTTTTGGACTCGTTCAGGGAGAAGGCTTTAATACCCCGTTTGATAGGTTTGTTAGGCATGTACTGAACAAAACTTAATCGTCCCTTGAATTTCAACATACTCTCGTCTGGAGACAGATTCTGCGCAGGGTTATACAGGTTGAGAAACTTCTGGACGAGGACTTCTATCAAGGGCCGAACTTTGGAAAGTTTGTCCCGTTTAGCCAAGGCTCTACGAGGAATTTGGTTATTTGAGATGTGGAGGAACCGAAGAATTGAACTGAACCGATTTCGGGACATGATCGACAGGTAGAATGGGATGCGAAGAACTTCAGATGTTGACCAGTACATCTTGTATTGAGAGGATTTGTTTATGCCCATAGCAATGAGAAGTGCCACAAATGCCATCATTTCTGGAATGTTGGTTGGGTGCCAGGAGAATTGTTGACCAGGATTTGATTCTATTGTTTGCTGCGCATAGCGATTAGTCTCATCGACGAGCATATCCCACACGAGTTGACAAAAATACAGCTTGAACATCTCCACTGCCGACAGTGTGGCAAAGTCGCCGGTGGGGCCAGAATTTCCATTGAACTGCACAGTCCCACACTCGTAATGGTCTCGTCGTTCCCAACCGGATCGGAAATCTAACTTTCCTGTTGTTCTTGATCTCGGTCGGCTGTCAACTTGGTAGGTAGGCTGCAACAGAAAAACAAGGCAAAGGAGGATTAATCTCGGTCCTTTGTAAATACAATATCTCAATGCTGCATGTGCACAGGCCACAGGGGGTCATGCGCAAAATGAATATTGTGCTGAGAAAAAATATGGCAGATTCCATCCACTCTCCAAAACTCGTTATCGATAAATTTTCGTTTTAATGTGGGATTGTGAATGTGAATTCCCCCAACTTCTTGCATAATACGACTTATGAGGGCCTTTCGAATACAAGGCTATTCTTTTGGAAGCTTGAGACTAAGAAGAGTGCATTTTCAGCCTGTTAACGCTAAAGAGCACGACCGGCTATGGGTAAATGTTAAAATTTCTATGCTGCCTATATCTATAGGCCTACATCAACTTGCTGTTTCAATGAATACAAATATTACCCCAACAAACTACTAATAATTGTACATTTTCACTTGACGTTTTTGACCCAGTCCAGGGGGTGGGGATTTGGTCAATCCTATTAAAAGGGATCCATTTTCTAAATTTACATTACTCAACTCCAACAGTTGTAACGCTATAGCCTAGGAAAATAAGTGAATTACGTTAATTTGCATTGGGCAGTGTTATTAATATTAGTTATTCATTTTTACTGTGATTTTGGCCTACCTCTTCAAGTTCAACGTCGTCGTCGTCATCCGTTACTTCGTCATCTGATTCTGAGCCACTGTCTGCCAAAATCTCAGCCAAAATGCCATCAGTTATGTCCGTTTCCATCATGATTGCAACTAAATTCAACTGACCGTTGTGGAAACGACTGGACGCTAGCACCAAAAACCGCAAAGTGACGCACTTTTCTTTTCATAAACTTTTATACACTTCATTCCTGTCAATAGAGGGCGCCAACCCCAAAAACAACTCAAGCATTTTCAGGTGGTGATTTAAGTCGCCGTGGTCGTCAAGGGCATGCCGATTCCTGGCACCTTTTAGAGCCCACGGGAAGGAAGCGTATCACAACAAAGGCTCTTTTTAGAGCCCGTGGGATCGAAAGGGTTAATTGTCGGTCTTGCAGCTTGGGACGGGTACCTTCATATCGGATAAGGCTCCACCTGTCATGTATTTTGTGCGTGACGGGTGAATCCTGGGCTTTCTGCACTTATTCCATTTTTTTCCTCATGCAGTGGCCGTCATTCCGGACCCGTTAATTGTGCGCTTGCACTCCTCTGTGCTGAGTCAGGTGTTTTGCCGTCCCGGACCCATCTGTGTCAAATGTACCAACGACCATACTGCCTCAGCGCCTGCGAACTATAACATGCAACAGCCATTCTTACAATTCGTGCACATCCCGTCAGTGTGTGTTGTGATCTCACGTGTGCAATGTACCGTGTGTTGGCTACTTAATGTACTGTACAGTACATGTACCGTTCATACAATTCACGGGTACTGTGCAGCGCAAGCCCTTCGTTTCTTTTTCTGCACATCACTACTACAATTTTCTTCATGGAGCTGCAACATCACATGTAGCTTTGGCTCTTTCTAAACATTCCCACTCCCCCAACTCTACAATTTACCCATATTTTTTATCACCACTTTCCCACTCACTGAGTGCCAGAACTTGCGTTTCACCATTGAGCAAGTATGAGTATGGTTTCACACACTCCTTTCATATTGCAGTAATTCCCATATTTTCTTTCACCAAATCACAACACTCATTAGGGAAGCTACTACGATGGAATCTTTTATCAAAACGAAACTTTCAGGGATACAGCAATCTTCAATTCTAAGGACCTATACTCTAAGGGGAGTGCTTACTTAAAAAAAAAATCTGCTATCCACCATGCGCTTGTAACCGTATATCCTGTTGGTTTGTTGGCAGTATACCCGACACTGACAGATACAGAAACAAACACTTTATTTAATTGTAATATCACCACCACCTGATTTCCCCTTTACACCCTCCTCCCTCCTCCTCTACTAACCACGTTTCCTACCGCCCCAAGCTTGATCATCTGGATTGTGTGACTGCTCTTTTAAAGCTTAAAGTGAAAGTAGTCCCTGAGGGATGACACATGCATTTTCAGCAAATGAACACATACTCAGCTCTACATTGAAAATTATAGAAAATTATTGAAAATGTTAGTCATAGTAATCTCTCACCTGATTTTATCCACTTGTACTCCTCATTTTTCTTTCTATACAAAAAGGTCATCCTATAATTGAATAGTGTATGATAACACTGTATTTTGTTTCCTTTCAGAAAATGTAATTCATCTCTACATGAGTCCTGTTGAAGCCACACAATCAGCACTGGGATACATTATAAGAATTTTAAATATTAATTATTTGGCTTTATGTCCGCTTAAAGCTACAAAATCATCAAGACATACATGTACATGGTCTCTATATGCTGTATTTAGCATAAATTATCATGCTATTTAAGTAAGATGGAAACATGGCTAATAATGACACATTTAAATGACTTTAGTTTAGGTGGACTAAAGTACAAGAAAGGACAGTAGTCATCTGAATAAAACGCATTAAAACTGAAATGTTCATGAAATTGACCTCGATTTTCTTATCAGCATAGATTATATATGTAATGTCACATTTGTTGTCACTTTGTGAATTTTGATAATGTGCTTAGCTGTATTTTTGGGGATCAGTTGTAATCTGTTCAAGGGTTTCATATGTATTTCATAAGAGTTCTTATAAACTTTTCTTTAAAAAAAACAATGATAATTGCTTATGAGGAATGAAAGAACTGAAACAGTGACCTGTCATGTTTTATATGCTTATAAAAGTTGGCAAAGCCAAGGCGGTCATCAATTAATCAAAGTTGAGAGAAAATCAAGAATGGCATCTCTGAGAGACCAGATCGACTTTAATCAACACTATCTTAAATGAATTTATAAAAATGATTCATTTACTCAACTCTGTTCTCTTTAAAATATGATTACCAAACAACATCACAAATATTGAATATTACCATCGCTTATTACTAACGTTTATAATGGGTAAATTTATAGTACTCAAATGTACACATAAACAAATTATTTGTTTAATTAATCGCTAATAGCTAAACAATTTTACATGTTTTCATTTTATATAACCTACAGGGTACTCTGACCATGCTGTACTTTTGTTCACATTTTGACCTCGGCTTACATTGTATCAATGAAATAATATGTAAACAGTTGTTAATGGCCTTATGTTTCGACTCTAGCAGAGATTGTCAAACACAGTTTAAAATAAGTAATGCCAGTAATTAATTTGATTACAATATCAGAGTTCTGTAAAAGCCTAAATGAATATCCAAAACTACATTAAATTTACATTATTATGTAAAGCAAATAAATTAATTAATTAAAATAGGAAATACAAAAACAAGAGCTTAGTGGAATGCTTGTATCATTGATGTTGGAATTTGTAATAATAAAACATTACAGTTGTACTTTCATTTTCGCTTTATTCTATTCAAATCAAATGAACCAAAGCGAGACTTCAAGGGCAAGGTATTTGGTTCCCTCTTTGTTTCAAACACAATCGGTATTTGACTATCGCATAATGACAAGGAGGATCGTGGCAGCGTTATTCAGTCAACCACGGATGGATCGGTGTGGGGGTCGACGAGTGACTTATTAATATATTTATTTGCTTATTTCGTTTTGATGGATGACAGCACATTAAAATTTTATATTTTATTATAATACAGCACAAGACTTGGTTGAATGGTAAGAGATGCCATGGGGAATATATAAGTATCACCCAAGACTTCTGTACTACCGTTTTAGTATAATAATTTTAAATTCTTCCAACCGTAAGTTCCGGTTCAATCATGTGAAGTCATACACAACATTTTTCCTCATAATATGGTTGTCAATTGTTAAATTTGGTAAAATTCTAATTTTTTCTGGAAGATAGCAAAAAATATACATTTACAGAATAGTGATTCAGAATATTTCTTCACTTAAACATTTCTGGTTTTGAAAGAAAGGAGAGGTCAAATTAGGGTCATGTTTGTGAACGAAATGTGGCATAGTTCAAGGTCTTTAAGATGAGGCAAAGATTGTGAAAATATATTTTGTGCTGCATGAGATATGACTTTGAAATATTAAACTTTGATTTAGTAAATTCGATATCTGATGCCTTAACTATGACGTCACAACCTAGATACAACTACATGTTAAGGTCTAACCATGTGTTAAGTTTTAAGGTTCTGGTACCAGAAAAAATGCTGAAAATGTTTTCGCCTTTTAATCTTTTAATTAATTAATTTATTTATTAATGATAATGAAACATATTTGGTTATTACATAAATTAAAATGAAACAAAATTACAGACCATTTAGAAATTTGCTAACCAGCTAACCAAAACCAATATAAAGTAAACACCCAACAATTTTTGGAAAAAATTACCAAATCATTTGTTTGTTCAGACTCTTTTTGCCACATTGTTTATTAAACAATCATTGTGGGAAAATTTATTGATGCTTTTCGTTTAATGTAAAAATTTTAATTAAGTTGATAAAATAATAAAAGAAAATAAATAAAATACATAAGTTAAAATACATACGTCAAATTTAATTCATTTTGTATTTAAATTAACTCAGTTCCTGAAAACCTTTGTCAAGGGAGCATTGGCAAACTGTTACCGAAATTGATTGCCCATAAACCA